>CM031947.1:42297771-42464053 GCA_018749465.1 Paracanthobrama guichenoti
AAATGAAGGATACTTTCACACTTGGTTTGAATGCCTGGTCCAAACCCAAACCCAATTTTGATAACCCCCGAGCTGGATTGTTCACACGATATTGCTTGATTCTGAACTGCAGTGCATCTAAACAAACCAAACTGTACATATAGTTCCCTAAGTACACTTTTTACTGTAAAAAATGTTGAAGATTAGCAGACAGGCTGTCAATTCATTATGGCTACCATAATTCTCAAGAACGCTATGTCAGCCAACTGACGATTTTAGCTTCATTATAAAAAATAAAAAAATAAATAAATGTGTAAAATGGGATTTTAAAGTGATATCATATGTTCAGTTATCAAAGATTTACTCACCATGGTAGCAAGAAGTTCTTCTGCTCTTTAGCAGCACAAAAAGCCCACCAGGTGTCGTCAATAGATGTCGCAGCTAGTGCGCATGTCTTGAAACTCATAGCAGAAATTGGTAAAGTTCCTTAACCACTTTAAACTTGTTTCATTATAAGAATGAAATTAAATGAAATTATTATTTTTTTAGTTCCAAATTGAGTTAATTGAATGTGGGGGAAAAAAGGAAAAATATTAATATGTATTAAAAAAAAAAAAAACACTAATAAATAACATTAGTACAACAGTACAAGTAAATTGTTCATGTAAAGGCAAAGGCTGAGTTTTCATCATCATTACTCCAGTCTTCATGATCCTTCTAATATTCTGATTTGGTGCCCAATAAACATTTCATTATTATTATTATTAATATATATATATATATATATATATATATATATATATATATATATATATATATATATATATATATATATATATATATATATATATGTATACGTGTATAGGGAAGAAGGAGGCGGGAACCAAGTAACATTTCAAAACTTTAATCCAAAAATAAACTATAATGTCGGGTGGCAGCCCTCACGGACGACTGCTCACATATAATATATATATATATATATATATATATATATATATATATATATATATATATATATATATATATATATATATATATATATATATATATATATATATATATTATATATTTTTTTTTTTTTTTTATTTTTTTCAAGAATCTTCAAGGAATAGATAGTTTAAAAGAACATTTGAAATGGAAAATAATTATTAACTTGTATGGCATTTTAATGTTTGACTGTCACTTTTGATCAAATGAATGTGTCCTTTTAAGGAAATAAATGTAAATCAATTACATTATTCTATAATCTGTTTTAAACCAGTATGTTTGAACATCCTTTTGAAGATTTACATATTTTTCCTTGCTAAGATGCCTGAATGTCCATCTTTTGTAGTTGCACTGTTTGATGTTGGTTTGGTGGAGACACTAACACAGCAGCATCCTGTGAACAGCGATACTTTTCTTTTCAGTGACATCTTGCTGCCTGTGTCCATTTTCCTTTCTATAATATCACTCTAAAGCAAAATACTGCATTTGTATAGCTCATGAATCAACAGCTTGACTCCTGCACGGTAAAGCCACGTGTGTCCCACTGCTGATAAGCTGAAATATGTGAAGTGTGCAGAAGCACTAGTGCCTGCCACTGTACTGACTATTCCAGCATGCAGGCTGGATCAAATACTTATCTGCACACTTCCTTAAGCCAGATGTGCTAACTAAATCAAACATGAAGAGAGCGAGACATGGACACAGGATAAATCTGCCCCCCGAGTGCATGATCCGACTGAGCATGTGTAACAAATTCTTAAAAGCTTGTTGAACAGGTAAAGAGTGTGTCCAAGTTTATTAGCTTCCATCTGTATGCTAGGGGACGTCTAAAAGTTGGCAAAATAAACTTTTAGCAGATATTTGACTTTTAAATGTAAGAATATGGACGAGAAATACAGATTTTCATCCATTAAAATGCTCTAGAATGTTAATGTCCTTTCCCCTTGTCACGATCTCCAGTCACCTCAGCACAACATCTCTCAGCAACCTTCCTGGCTCCCACCTGCACACACTATGCCATTACACACACCTGCCACCAATTACCTTCTTCTTCTTCTTCTTCTTCTTCTTCTTCTTCTTCTTCTTCTTCTTCTTCTTTTGTGGCTGGCAAACCAATTTAAAAGGTGCATTACTGCCACCTACTGGACTGGAGTGTGGACAGCCACTTATTATGAAGGAATGATGAGAGAGAAGAAAAAAAATATTCATATTAAATTCTTTCACTTATCCCAGTATTTTTCAAATAATTCATTAGGAGACATTTCCCCAGACATTGTTTTTCCCAACAGATTTTCTAATGTCAAATGTAGTTTTCCACCTTGTATTTCTAATTCCATTCTTTCTTCCTCATATCTTTTACATTCTAATAAAACATGCTTTACTGTCTCTTGTGCATTGCAATGGATGTAAAGTCAAGTGGGGTTTTTTCCTGTTCTGTGTAATGAGAAATTTAAACCAGCATGACCTATTCTACGACGTGTAATTATCATTTCTTCCTTTGGATTTCTGCCCTGCCTCATACTCATGCCTGCTTGTTTTTGTATATTATACAGATGTTGTCCAGTGTCAGCTACGTCGCAGTATTTTTGCCATATTTTGTTTATATGTCCCTTAATAATAGTTTTCATTTCTGCTCTACATAACGTATATCAACTATTTCATGTTTTATTGATCCTTTTGCCAAATATCTACAATCTCATTTCCTTCCACCCCTACATGGGCAGGAACCCAAAGGAAGGAGACATCCAGCCCTCTATCATACAGTATTAAAAGCAAGTAGAATATCTGGTACATGATGTCTTGTCCGCATGATGTTTTCCCTGACTGTATACTAGATAATGCAGATCAGAAGCTATGGCTACATTTTGGTTCTGACTATTTCCTTCCAACCACTGTAACGCAAATAAAACTAAAAGCTCTGCTGTGTACACTGATAAATGAGCTGTTCTTTTTTTCATAATGAGGAATGAAGAAAGCAGCACTAGTATGACCTGTCTCAGGCTGCTTTGATCCATCTGTAAATATGAATAGCTTATCTTGATACATGTCCATAGTTTTGAAATCTGATAGAACCGAGTTCTATCCTCTGTGGCATTGCTTTAGACTTTTCTTTTAACATTTGCTGAAGACTTATGTTTACAGATGGCTTTATAAATTTCCATAGTGGTACAGTTGATAATGCCACAGTGGGACTTGTAACTGGCTGAAGCTTGCATTTTGTGCTTTTGCATTTCCTATCCATCCAAAACTGTAATAATTAGTTCTACTATGTTCTGAACAAACTTGTAAGATGGCCTTAGTGGGATGTACCCCATTATGTCCTTGTAAATTTATCCAATATGCCAACATGATCTTGATCCTCCTAATACATAAAGGCATGTCTTAGCCTTTAATGCAGATACTGGTGATGATTTAAATGCTCTAGTACAAATCCGAAGTGCCTTTGCCTGTTCTACATCAAGCTTTTTAAGGTTTGATTCTGATGCTGACATATATGCTAGACAACCATGATACGGATCTTAAAAGAGCCTGATAGATGTTTATGAGGGATGCCCTGCTTGCCCTCCAGTCTTGTCCTGACAGACACCTCAAAACATTATTAATCTTTTTACATTTATTCCTAACTTTATCAATATGTTGACACCAGGTCAGCTTCTCATCAAAGAACATTCCCAAGAATCTTACCACCTTAACCTGCTCAAGATCTTGCCCATACAGTTTAAGTGCTACTGTTTTATGACGTTTAGAAAAACATATAACTTGTGACTTTGAGATTGAAAGTTTAAATCCCCATTTATTTGTCCACTGTTCTACTTTCCCTATTACATTTTGCATTTTCCTTCTTAAATATTCTATATTCCAACCTCTAACCCAGAGCGCACCATCATCCGCATAAAGTGACTTGCCTATATTTCCTTATGGGGATTCATGGGGAACACGGTCGAACACCTTTTCAAGGTCAAGAAAGGCAGCGTGCAGGGGCTTTTGTTTCTCTTGATGCTTCTCAAACTGGAGCCTGGTGGCATGAATTGCATCAGCTGTCCCACAGTTCTTCACAAATCCAGCCTGATTGACTGTGAGGCAAATGATGTTACGAATTCGCTTATCCAGGACACGTTCGAAGATCTTCGTGGTGTGTGAGAGCAATTGAATTGGCCGGTAGTTGACACATTCAGCCGGGTTGCCCTTCTTCTTCTAGATTGGGATAGTTGTACCGACCTGCCATTCGTCAGGTGACTTCTCTGAAACGACCTGGTTGAAAAAACATGCTAGCCATTCAGCCGAATTCCAGAACTGTGATAAATTAAAATATTTTTGGTAACACTTTACTGAAAGCCTTTAAGACTTTAAGTGTTTTTTTTTGTTTGTTTGTTTTATTTTTTATTATGCATTAATAATGCCTTTTAATACACCATTTAAGGCATTTTAAGGTCTCATGAATAATTGTAACCACAATACATTATAACACTTACCTATACATTGAACACACCTCTAGAGTATAATGCATCAAAACACATGACAAACAACCAATTTAAGAATCTGCAAATATTATAATGCATTTTAACTTTGTTAACTTTGCTTACAGTTATTTATGAAAAGATATAATGCATTATAACATACATTATGAATACCTTATTTAACCTGCTTTGCATGAGCCTCATCATTTTTTTATTCTGTGATTGCGTCCGTTTCTATTGCTGTAGGTTTTAATTATCAGAACAACTCGTAAACAACATCTCTAAAAATGAACACAGGAGAACGCACCATCTTCAGATGAGCCGCTGTGAATCTTGAGTACATGCTTAAAGAGGTATGACAGGTAGGAACAGCCTTCTGAGTGCGCTCAAGTTCACTGACTTTATAACACCTCAGAAAGTAGCAGTAGAGTGAAGGAAAGGCCATATTTCACCTGACAAACCTATTAAATGCTTGTAAAAGAGTTTTTTTTTTTGACTGCTTATGGGTCCCTCTGCAGTGTTGCATAGTACATATCAGCCTATTCTTTATTGTAGCTCTCAACCTCTCTCCCACGCAAACATCTTTCGGCTATGTCTAACTACACTTGATACATGTGGTCTCAGCTCTCCAAATGTGCTGTCCTTTGCCCTGCTTTTCCGGTGGTAGTTTGTTACGTTGCACACCATCTTGTAGATTTAGATGATGCCGCTTTACCCGACAGCAGAGAGGAGCTCGAGGACACGCTTTCCATTATCAGTCATTGTAACACCTGCAGTTCATCTGCAGGGAACTATTTACAGGAGCTTTAGAACAAACAGCCTGAGATGTATCACTCTTTTGTACATGTAGTCTGAGAGATTTCTTGTTTATTGTACCTTTGTTGTTGGAGTACCAAAAAAGCCAATTTCTTTTGTCCTTGAAAACTCATTTTGTTATTTAATGTCTAAAATTGATTTTAAAAACGGTGACCAACCATTCTTTCATGCCTTCAAACAGTTTAGATAGAACATATTATGGTAATAGATCTTTTTTTCCCTCTTTTTGCCTTTTCACAGGCAAGATTATATTTTGATTGGTCATTGTAATTTTTTGGTCATTATGATAAGCTTACAAAAAGCCAAAAGAATCTAAACAACTTGCATGTCACAATGAAGTAATTTTCTCTTTTGTGTCACATATGCATGATGTTAAATACATTGGTCTGCACAAATGACTAATTCATGGACAAATCTCACTTGTAGGAAAGGGTTTTGTAGAATAACTCGCTATTTCTTTAGTTCATTCAAAGCTTGATCCTTTGGCTTCTTTTGGGGCTATTTTCACTATACTAACAACTATACAATATTTAACCGTATTTTCATATCTTTAGGATGTTGATTATAACAACCGTTCAAATGCAAAGTAAGTTTCATTCATAATGTTTCTCCTTTTATCCGATATATACGGTGGCCGAGAGAGCTCAACACGCTGCAACTGAAGAAAACACATGCAAATACAAAAAACACCAACAAAAATATGATGCACTATAAATTATTGCAGGGCAAATTAAAATATGAATTTAATTCTAAAAGTAGCCTAATCATCATCATCATCATCATCATCATCATTAAGATCATTGCAGATGGGGCTTGAGCTCGCCGGGCCTGTTATATCAGAATCAGAATCAGAATCAGAAAGAGCTTTATTGCCAAGTGTGCTTGCACACACAAGGAATTTGTCTTGGTGCTGAAGCTTCCAGTGCACATATACAATACAACACAACATGAACACAAATATACAAATATGAAAAATAGTACAAAATAAAATAAAGGTATGTATATATATATATATATATATATATATATATATATATATATATATATATATATATATATATATATATATATATATATATATATATAAGGTCACAGTTACATTTAAGAATATATTGCACTAGTTTAGAATATATTGCACTAAACAGTCAAAGTATTGCACTTAAAGGCGGCTGGGGGTGCTGGGGGTGCTGGGGGGTGGGGGTATTCAACTGTTCAAGAGGGAAATGGCCTGTGGGAAGAAACTGTTCCTGTGCCTAGATGTTCTAGTGGCCAGTGATCGGAGTCGCCGTCCTGACGGTAACAGTTCAAACAGGAAGTGTCCAGGGTGAGCGGAGTCTGTGATGATTTTACCTGCCCTCTTCCTCACTCTGGAAGAGTACAGGTCCTGGAGGGTTGGCAGGGGGGCACGATGTAGTCTCCTGATGTCAGATTTGGTAGCTGAACCAAACCAGACAGTGATGGATGTGCACAAAACAGACGAAGGAAGTACAGTCTCTGCTGGGCCTTTTTTACAATGGAGTCAATGTGATTGTCCCACTTCAGGTCCTGAGAGATGGTGGTGCCCAGGAACCTGAATGACTCCACTGCTGCCACTGTGCTGTTCATGATGGTGAGTGGGGGCAGAGCAGGGCTGTTCCTCCTGAAGTCCACTATCATCTCCACCGTTTTGAGCGTGTTGAGCTCAAGGTTGTTATAACTGCACCAGACAGCCAGCCGTTCAACCTCCCGTCTGTAAGCAGACTCATCACCATTTTGGATGAGGCCGATGACGGTGGTGTCATCTGCGAATTTCAGGAGCTTCACAGAAGGGTCTTTAGAAGTGCAGTCATTGGTGTACAGGGAGAAGAGCAGTGGGGAGAGAACACACCCCTGGGGGGCGCCAGTGCTGGTAGTGAGAGTCCTGGATGTGAGTTTCCCCAGTCTCACTCGCTGCTGCCGGTCTGTCAGGAAGCTGGTGATCCACTGACAGATTGAGGATGGCATGGAGAGCTGGATCAGTTTAGCTGTAAGAAGATCAGGCATGATGGTATTGAAGGCCGAACTGAAGTCCACAAATAAGATCCTTGCATAAGTCCCAGGTCTGTCGAGATGTTGCAGGATATAACGCAGTCCCATGTTGACTACATCATCCACAGACCTGTTTGCTCTGTAGGCAAATTGAAGAGGATCCAGCAAGGGTCCAGTGATGTCCTTCAGGTGGGCCAGAACCAGTCTTTCAAATGACTTCATGACCACAGATGTGAGAGCGACAGGTCTGTAGTCATTAAGTCCAGTGATTTGGGGTTTTTTGGGGACAGGAATGATGGTGGAGCGTTTGAAGCAACGGGGAACTTCACACTGCTCCAATGATCTATTGAAGATCTGCGTGAAGACTGGGGCCAGTTGGTCAGCGCAGGCTTTCAAACAAGCAGATGAGATGCCGTCTGGGCCTGAAGCTTTCCTTATCTTCTGTCTTTTGAAGATTTTGGTTACCTGCTCCACACAGACCTTAAGCTCAGGTTGGATGGCGGGGGGGAGGAGAGGGGGTGCAGGAGGTGTTGGGGGACGTGTGAAGTGCAGATCAGAGCGGGTGTGAGGTGTGAGATTGGGTTTCTCAATCCTGCAGTAAAATGCATTCAGCTCATCAGCCAGATGTTGATTCTCAGCAGGTCGGGGGGATGGTTGCTTGTAATGGTGGCTGAAGATATATATGCCTTTTGCAGCGTGTTTCTCTATTTGCATGTGTTGTGAATTTTTGCAGCGTTTTTGTATTTGCATGTGTTGAGTATTTGCAGCTTTTTTGTATTTGTATGTGTTGAGTATTTGCAGCGTTTTTGTATTTGCATGTGTTGAGTATTTGCAGCGTTTTTGTATTTGTATGTGTTGTGAACTTTTGCAGCGTTTTTGTATTTGCATGTGTTGAGTATTTGCAGTGTTTCTGTATTTGCATGTGTTGTGAACTTTTGCAGCGTTTTTGTATTTGCATGTGTTGAGTATTTGCAGCGTTTTTGTATTTGTATGTTGTGAACTTTTGCAGCGTTTTTGTATTTGCATGTGTTGAGTATTTGCAGCGTTTTTGTATTTGTATGTGTTGTGAACTTTTGTAGCGTTTTTGTATTTGCATGTGTTGAGTATTTGCAGTGTTTTTGTATTTGTGTGTTGTGAACTTTTGCAGCGTTTTTGTATTTGTATGTGTTGAGTATTTGCAGTGTTTTTGTATTTGCATGTGTTGAGTGTTTTGTATTTGCATGTGTTTTTTTGTATTTGTATGTGTTGAGTATTTGCAGTGTTTTTGTATTTGCATGTGTTGTGAACTTTTGCAGCGTTTTTGTATTTGTATGTGTTGAGTATTTGTAGCGTTTTTGTATTTGCATGTGTTGAGTATTTGCAGTGTTTTTGTATTTGTATGTGTTGTGAACTTTTGCAGTGTTTTGTATTTGCATGTGTTGAGTATTTGCAGTGTTTTTGTATTTGTATGTGTTGTGAACTTTTGCAGCATTTTTGTATTTGTATGTGTTGTGAACTTTTGCAGCGTTTTTGTATTTGCATGTGTTGAGTATTTGCAGTGTTTCTGTATTTGCATGTGTTGTGAACGTTTGCAGCGTTTTTGTATTTGCATGTGTTGTGAACTTTTGCAGCGTTTTTGTATTTGCATGTGTTGAGTATTTGCAGCGTTTTTGTATTTGTATGTGTTGTGAACTTTTGCAGCATTTTTGAATTTGCATGTGTTGAGTATTTGCAGCGTTTTTGTATTTGTATGTGTTGTGAACTTTTGCAGCGTTTTTGTATTTGCATGTGTTGTGAACTTTTGTAGCGTTTTTGTATTTGCATGTGTTGTGAACTTTTGTAGCATTTTTGTTTTTGCATGTGTTGAGTATTTGCAGCGTTTTTGTATTTGCATGTGTTGTGAACTTTTGTAGCGTTTTTGTATTTGCATGTGTTGAGTATTTTGCAGTTTTTGTATTTGCATGTGTTGTGAACTTTTGTAGCGTTTTTGTATTTGCATGTGTTGAGTATTTGCAGCGTTTTTGTATTTGCATGTGTTGTGAACTTTTGTAGCGTTTTTGTATTTGCATGTGTTGAGTATTTGCAGTGTTTTTGTATTTGTATGTGTTGTGAACTTTTGCAGTGTTTTTGTATTTGCATGTGTTGAGTATTTGCAGCGTTTCTGTATTTGCATGTGTTGAGTATTTGCAGCGTTTTTGTATTTGCATGTGTTGTGAACTTTTGTAGCGTTTTTGTATTTGCATGTGTTGAGTATTTGCAGCGTTTTTGTATTTGTATGTGTTGTGAACTTTTGCAGCGTTTTTGTATTTGTATGTGTTGTGAACTTTTGTAGCGTTTTTGTATTTGCATGTGTTGAGTATTTACAGTGTTTTTGTATTTGTACGTGTTGTGAACTTTTGCAGCGTTTTTGTATTTGCATGTGTTGAGTATTTACAGTGTTTTTGTATTTGTATGTGTTGTGAACTTTTGCAGCGTTTTTGTATTTGCATGTGTTGAGTATTTGCAGTGTTTTTGTATTTGTATGTGTTGTGAACTTTTGCAGTGTTTTTGTATTTGCATGTGTTGAGTATTTGCAGGGTTTTTGTATTTGCATGTGTTGTGAACTTTTGCAGCGTTTTTGTATTTGCATGTGTTGAGTATTTGCAGTGTTTTTGTATTCGTATGTGTTGAGTATTTGCAGTGTTTTTGTATTTGCATGTGTTGTGAACTTTTGTAGCGTTTTTGTATTTGCATGTGTTGAGTATTTGCAGCGTTTTTGTATTTGCATGTGTTGTGAACTTTTGTAGCGTTTTTGTATTTGCATGTGTTGAGTATTTGCAGCGTTTTTGTATTTGTACGTGTTGTGAACTTTTGCAGCGTTTTTGTATTTGCATGTGTTGAGTATTTGCAGCGTTTTTGTATTTGTATGTGTTGTGAACTTTTGTAGCGTTTTTGTATTTGCACGTGTTGAATATTTGCAGCGTTTTTGTATTTGTATGTGTTGTGAACTTTTGTAACATTTTTGTATTTGCATGTGTTGAGTATTTGCAGCGTTTTTGTATTTGTATGTGTTGTGAACTTTTGTAGCGTTTTTGTATTTGCATGTGTTGTGAACTTTTGTAGCGTTTTTGTATTTGCATGTGTTGAGTATTTGCAGCGTTTTTGTATTTGCATGTGTTGAGTATTTGCAGCGTTTTTGTATTTGTATGTGTTGTGAACTTTTGCAGCATTTTTGTATTTGCATGTGTTGAGTATTTGCAGCGTTTTTGTATTTGCATGTGTTGAGTATTTGCAGCGTTTTTGTATTTGTACGTGTTGTGAACTTTTGCAGCGTTTTTGTATTTGCATGTGTTGAGTATTTGCAGTGTTTTTGTATTTGCATGTGTTGTGAACTTTTGTAGCGTTTTTGTATTTGCATGTGTTGAGTATTTGCAGCGTTTTTGTATTTGCATGTGTTGAGTATTTGCAGCGTTTTTGTATTTGTATGTGTTGTGAACTTTTGCAGCGTTTTTGTATTTGCATGTGTTGTGAACTTTTGTAGCGTTTTTGTATTTGCATGTGTTGTGAACTTTTGTAGCATTTTTGTTTTTGCATGTGTTGAGTATTTGCAGCGTTTTTGTATTTGCATGTGTTGTGAACTTTTGCTGCGTTTTTGTTTTTGCATGTGTTGAGTATTTGCAGCGTTTTTGTATTTGCATGTGTTGTGAACTTTTGTAGCGTTTTTGTATTTGCATGTGTTGAGTATTTGCAGCGTTTTTGTATTTGCATGTGTTGTGAACTTTTGTAGCGTTTTTGTATTTGCATGTGTTGAGTATTTGCAGTGTTTTTGTATTTGTATGTGTTGTGAACTTTTGCAGTGTTTTTGTATTTGCATGTGTTGAGTATTTGCAGCGTTTCTGTATTTGCATGTGTTGAGTATTTGCAGCGTTTTTGTATTTGCATGTGTTGTGAACTTTTGTAGCGTTTTTGTATTTGCATGTGTTGAGTATTTGCAGCGTTTTTGTATTTGTATGTGTTGTGAACTTTTGCAGCGTTTTTGTATTTGTATGTGTTGTGAACTTTTGTAGCGTTTTTGTATTTGCATGTGTTGAGTATTTACAGTGTTTTTGTATTTGTACGTGTTGTGAACTTTTGCAGCGTTTTTGTATTTGCATGTGTTGAGTATTTACAGTGTTTTTGTATTTGTATGTGTTGTGAACTTTTGCAGCGTTTTTGTATTTGCATGTGTTGAGTATTTGCAGTGTTTTTGTATTTGTATGTGTTGTGAACTTTTGCAGTGTTTTTGTATTTGCATGTGTTGAGTATTTGCAGTGTTTTTGTATTCGTATGTGTTGAGTATTTGCAGTGTTTTTGTATTTGCATGTGTTGTGAACTTTTGTAGCGTTTTTGTATTTGCATGTGTTGAGTATTTGCAGCGTTTTTGTATTTGCATGTGTTGTGAACTTTTGTAGCGTTTTTGTATTTGCATGTGTTGAGTATTTGCAGCGTTTCTGTATTTGCATGTGTTGAGTATTTGCAGCGTTTTTGTATTTGCATGTGTTGTGAACTTTTGTAGCGTTTTTGTATTTGCATGTGTTGAGTATTTGCAGCGTTTTTTTTTGTATTTGTTTGCAGCGTGTTGTGAACTTTGCAGCGCGTTTTTGTATTTGCATGTGTTGAGTATTTGCAGCGTTTTTGTATTTGTATGTGTTGTGAACTTTTGTAGCGTTTTTGTATTTGCATGTGTTGAGTATTTGCAGCGTTTTTGTATTTGTATGTGTTGTGAACTTTTGTAACATTTTTGTATTTGCATGTGTTGAGTATTTGCAGGGTTTTTGTATTTGCATGTGTTGTGAACTTTTGTAGCGTTTTTGTATTTGCATGTGTTGAATATTTGCAGCGTTTTTGTATTTGTATGTGTTGTGAACTTTTGTAACATTTTTGTATTTGCATGTGTTGAGTATTTGCAGGGTTTTGTATTTGTATGTGTTGTGAACTTTTGTAGCGTTTTTGTATTTGTATTTATTTGCATGTGTTGTGAACTGTTGTGAACTTTTGTAGCATTTTTGTATTTGCATGTGTTGAGTATTTGCAGCGTTTTTGTATTTGTATGTGTGTGAACTTTTGAGCGTTTTTATTTGCAGCGTTTTTGTATTTGTATGCATGTGTTATTTGAACTTTTGTAGCGTTTTTGTATTTGCATGTGTTGTGAACTTTTGTAGCGTTTTTTTGTATTTGCATGTGTTGAGTATTTGCAGCGTTTTTGTATTTGTATGTGTTGAGTATTTGCAGCGTTTTTGTATTTGCATGTGTTGTGAACTTTTGCAGCGTTTTTGTATTTGCATGTGTTGAGTATTTGCAGCGTTTTTGTATTTGCATGTGTTGTGAACTCTTGCAGCGTTTTTGTATTTGCATGTGTTGTGAACTCTTGCAGCGTTTTTGTATTTGCATGTGTTGTCAAACTGATGAAGATGTTTTCTTTATTTGCTGGTGTGTTGTCTATTTGCATGCGTTTTCTTCATTCGCAGTGCGTTGAGCTCTCTCAACCACCGTAGATATAAAATCTCATACCTATTGTCCCTCATAACCGGTAGTATAACAAACCTAAGCAAGGCAGATAGCGTAATGGTTTTATTAGTTTATGACATTGAAGAAAACGGAAACGTTTTGTGTAAGCTTTCAAAATCCTCCCTCACCTTGCGCATCTTCCGAGTGGAGATTTCTCTGAAGCCGATTTGTGCGCAAGCACCAGAGAAAACCAACGCATGCCTGAGGTAAAATTAAATTAATTTTTTTTTTTTTTTTTGCAGATATACACTTTTCAAAATAATATATTCATTTCAAGATAGCATTAACACAATGGTAATTTAAACATAGCCTTTGTAAAAATATAAAGCAAAACATAAAGTGTGAAAAAAAAAAAAAAAATGTAAACGACTAGTATTTTCCAAGTAGATTAGCAGCAGCAGTATCGTTTAATCGACTAGTCGGCTAGTCTCGCACATCCCTAGCTCTGTGTCTCGCATTGTAGATGAAAACAAGAAAAAGGCTTTGTCTTTAGTATTGTATTAACAAATGATACCATATAATTTCAGTTGTTCTGCTACTATGTTGTGTGGTACTGAATGTGTTAAGGTTACATTTATGTGAAATGGGCAGCAGTGCCACATTAGATTAGGAAAACACTTGGGGTGGGAATCTCTAGGCACCTCACGATTCGATTCGAGTACGATTCAGAGGGCTGCGATGAGATTATGAAACGATTATCTATGCATCTTTTTTCTACAGTTTTCTTTTTTCTCATTTGGTACTTTTAAAGCAAACTGTTTGTAATGACCCATAATGAACTTACTTTCAATATCTTTTATTAATAAAACAAATAAAAGTGATTCTACAAGTCAACAGGAAGGTTACATTTGCCAGAATATGTCCCAACATTGCAAAGAACCAACAGGAAAAGTGTCTGTAGCAGCATATTTAATACATGCATATAGTAAATTAATATAGACTATTCTAGATATTCTAGGTATATTCTAAATCACTAACATAAAGTAATAACCAACACCCTCCTGTTATATGCAATAAGCAATATAATCCTTCAGACAAAAAAGCAAAACATTTTGCTGTCCCAAAATCACAGCTTTTATGCCAGCAGTAATGCTTGTGGACTTCAGCTTTTATGAAATGAACATCTGAACACTAAATTAACATTTGCAGAGAATACAGACGCAAATCCTTAACCATCAAATTTGCGATAGAGTTTGTGGTCCTCTGGTTGGCAGCAACTAGCGGTACAACTGAGCATTGGAAATGGTTTCTCATGTTTGTCATGTTTTGAAAATATTTTAGTTTAGTTTGACACAACTTGCATATAGTGTGGCTCTTGTCCAGGTCATTTTCCCCTTCAAGTTCATAGAAGCCAAAGTGCTTCCATACGCTAGCTTTTAATGCAGAGGGTGCTGGTCGGATTTCTCATTCAGCCATCATGTGTCTCTGTCATGTGCACGCAACAGACGATCTGGGTGGTGCACTTCCCGCGCTTTGCGTTACGCCTTTTGCGTTCCGGCAACATTACATTATCAACATTTAGAAAATAGATTTTTTGACATTTGTAAATTGATTCAGAATCGTCCATGTCCGCATTGCGATATAACGAATAACATTTTCCCCCCACCCCTAGAAAGCACCAAGTTGAATGTTAAAATGTCAGCAACAGCATCAGAAAGTGAAAAACATCTGATGAAAATTAAGTACTCATATCGGTACTTGGTATGGGCAAGTATTGGTCTAAAAAAAAGTGGTATCTGTGGATCCCTAATAATAATACACTGCCCAGCCAAAAAAAGTCGCTGATTGGATCATTACTGCTGTGATTTATGTTTTTAGCATGTTATATGTTTGGCAACAGTTCTTTTAACCCTAATTGGTGGAGTGTGTAGCTTTTAATTTCTTAAAACTAAAATTTCTTACTAAAAATTGATGCACCTCTTGATGGAAATAAATGTTAATATTATTTCTATCAAGAGGTGCATCAAGTTTTGGTCAAGATCTTGTATTGGCAATGCAAGAGTCCAGTACTCTTGTGACGTCTCCTTCAGCACATCCCAAAGACTTCCAATGAATTTAAGGTCTGGGCTAAGAGGTGCCAATTCATGTGTGAAAATGATTCTTCATGCTCCCTCCCAACCATTCTT
Source organism: Paracanthobrama guichenoti (assembly GCA_018749465.1). Classification (NCBI taxonomy): domain Eukaryota; kingdom Metazoa; phylum Chordata; class Actinopteri; order Cypriniformes; family Gobionidae; genus Paracanthobrama; species Paracanthobrama guichenoti. Next base: position 42,312,650 of record CM031947.1, read on the forward strand.
TGCATCTTGACATTGTCATCCTGAGAATATGGTGTCTCCATGATGTGTCTTCCTACATGGTTGTTTAGGAAATGAAAAGCTACACACTCCATCAATTAGTATAGGGTTAGAAGAACTGTTGCCAAACATATAACATGCTAGAAACATAATAATCACTGCAATAATGATCCAGTCATTGACTCTTAAGTATTTGCTTATTTAAATCCAAACAGCTACCTTTTTTGGCCGGGCAGTGTATGTTTCTTGAGCACCAAATCAGCATATTAGAATAATTTCTGAAGCACCATGTTGTGGCAAATGATAATAGAAATATTGCCTTGTTTGAGAGCTCTGGGAATTTGGAAGATTACATACATTTTGCTTAGTTGTAATTAAATCAGGTCCTATTAATGAGGTTGATGTCGTGATTTGCTCCTCTTTTACTGATGCTTTTAGGAATAGGCAGATAATTGTCACCTGACTGACTGAAATCATTAGACATAGAAACAAGCAAGGTATCTCACCTCACTATAATGAATAAAATATTAGTTCCCTTTTGAGGGAACTCGCACTGCGTCGTCGTGACGACACTATTGTGTATTTCCACGTCGTGGGAATGCCCCCAGTGTAGCGCGTCTGAAGCATGAATGAAATCTGTCACCGATCCTGATTGGTGCTACGTCATGACGTAGTATGTGACGGCATGAGCGGAAGTTAAAAATGAATGCCGGCACATAATACAAACAGCTTTTGCTCTTTAGCGAGGCGCTCTATGTGAATATTGTTTGTCCATTTGGTGTTGTTTGTCACTCAAATATAAGACATGGCTAGCGAGCAGTTTAGACGGTGTGTGCACCCGTGCCCGCGCTTCATTACGGGCACGGACACTGTTTGATACTGCGACTGGCCAAGCTCGCGAGCCCCGTGGATTTGGAGATGCAGATCATAGGGCTCACAAATGGATCTCTCGGTGGGAGCTGGGCATGCTGAGGCATCCTCCCACTCCTCGTCTGAGGATTCAGACACTCTCCCACCTCGTGCAGAAGCCCGCGAAGCGGCTTCTTCCTGCGAGGTGGATGAACCAGTGCTGCAACTGCCTCATTCTGAGGGGACAGACAGGCTCAGTGCTGAAGCGGGAAAAATGCAGGTCGATTCACCGTTTCATTCTCCCGCTCAGGAAGAGCTTGTGGATGTGCTAACCCGTGCTGTAACCAAACTAAACATTGAATGGCCACAGGAAAAAGTTGAAATCCAGCCAGAAAGTAAACTGAATGGACGCTTTTTCAAAAAGTGGGCTCAGCCTACACTCCGGGGCTTGCCATTTTTCCCAGATTTACACAATGAGTTGTGTAAATCGTGGGAAAAACCATACTCAGCACGCTTGGCTGTGTTATTGGCGCAGCTGAGAATGGCTCAAAACCCTGGTCCTGCCCACCAAACCATGCAGGGACACGTCAGGGACAAGCCCCATCCATCCACCAGTGCCTTCTACAGGCAGGCGCAAAAAGAGAACAATATTTCCACATCTCCATCCTTCCTGCCCACAGGAAGTTCCTGAGGTTCGCTTTCGGGGGCGAAGTGTACCAGTATCGGGTTCTTCCTTTTGGCCTAGCTCTCTCCCCTCGCACCTTTACCAAGTGCATAGATGCAGCACTAGCGCCAATCAGGCTCCAGGGCATCCGTGTACTGAATTACATCGACGACTGGCTAATATTAGCCCAGTCGCAAGAGATGGCGTTATGGCATTGAGATGTCGTCCTGTCTCACATAAGGTGCTTGGGGCTGAGACTGAACACGAAGAAAAGCGTGTTGATGCTGTCCCAGAGGACTACATTCCTGGGAGTTGTATGGGACTCGACCACGATGCAGGCCCGAATGTCCCCTGCACATGTCAAGTCCATACGTGATTTGGTGTGGCATAGTGGGTATTCGTACTCGGGTTATGACTATAACCTATGACTATAACCCTGAGAAGGGAACGACACACTGCGTCATCTCGTGGGAGCGCCTGCTTCATCACAAAGCTGTTTGTATTATGTGCCAGCATTCATTTGTAACTTCCGCTCATGTCGTCACATACTACGTCATGATGCAGCACCAATCAGGATCGGTGACAGATTTCATTCATGCTTCAGACGCGCTACACTGGGGGGCATTCCCATAGCGTTGTCAAGACGACGCAGTGTCTTTGATAGTCCTTGTAAATCAGACAGACATCTCTGTTGAAAGAGATTTCATTATTCTGATTAGGGCTGGGCGATAAATCGATTTTATCGATTAACTCAAATGTGTAGTTTACGTCATCTTTTTTTCTCTTTAACATCCACTGAGGCTCCCCTTTGGACTTCCGTGATTCCGAATGGGCTCAGCCCTCCCCCCGTGCATTTGCCATAGAGATACACAAACAACAAGAACAGTGTCATCTTACAACATACAGTGTCATTCTTAATTGGTTTGGTTTGTCAGCGTCAGTCACAGAACAAACAATACCCCGACGCTGCAAAGTGTGTTTGAAGTCTGAACGGAACCACGCTATTCGTTTGAGCTCTGCGGACCGTTTCTCAGATCAAAGCAATAATAGACAGAGCAGCGCGAGCTCATATACGGGCCGATCTCAATCACGAGACACTGTTACAACACAGCGCTGGGAGATCCAGAGAGAAAGTGCTTGAAATCACCACAGAATCAATAACATTGCTACTGCGAGATCAAGTGGGAAGCATTCGGCGCAGAACTCTCTGTTATAAACCACAGATATCAGATTAAACACCGCTGACGTGCAAACCAGGAGAAACATTGAGCCATGAACAAAGTTCAGGGGTTTCAGTCACAAATCACCAACATTCACCATGGTTTACTGTATTAACACAACATGGTATTGCGGAAAAAATAGTTGAATGTTTTTTTTTTATGTTGTCATTATTCATCTCGGGTTCGTACAACCTTTTGAGATTGAAATTCAAGCACTTTTCAAGGGTTTTCAAGTGCTCCGCACTTTTTACAGCTCTTCAAAGCTCTAAATATTATCTAATTTTAATGTTATTTTTAATGTAATGATTTGTAAAAACTAAAAGTTTAAAGGTGTAGACCAGTGGTTCCCAACCATGTTCCTGGAGGCCCACCAACAGTGCACATTTTGCATGTCTCCTCAATCAATCACACCTGATTTAGGTCATCCACTCATTAGTAGTGACTCCAAAACCTGATGTGAGTGTGTCAGACAAAGGAGACATGCAAAATGTGCACTGTTGATGGGCCTCCAGGAACGTGGTTGGGAACCACTGGTGTAGACCACTTTGTGGCAAACAAACACTTTTATTTTAAAAAGTCATGCAATGACCACTATAACCAGTAGGTGGCAGCATAGGAGCACATATTGACTTATTAGCCATTTCCACTCCTTAATATATGGACAAAAGTAGGAAGTCACAAAGTCTCATGAAAAACAAAACTTTTCTTCAAATTGTGACTAAATTATCCAGAAACCAAGTAAAGAGCGCTCCTTTAATAATCACTGAAGCTGTCGGTCAGTTCAGTGTGATACTATAGAAGAACAATGGTAACCTATATTTAATAAGAGCAGAATATAAAAAAAAAAAAAAAAATTGTCCTATCATTTTTTGCACATTACTGTTGTTAATAAAAGTTAATTCTATCGGCATATCAATTCATAAACCTTTGACTAGTTCATTCACATGCTGAAAGTTTTGGACCCCAGGTATGTGCTACCAAAACACAAATATTTTACAATAACAAAATAAAGTTAAATCTTGTTTTGAACAATTTCTTTGTCATCTGCAGATTGATTTTAAGTGAAATATTTTTGTGAAAAAATCAGGATTTTTCGCCCAGCTCTAATTCTAATGAATGAGTCCAGTCAAAATTGTCCAGACCTACCAAAATTAATCACAACAGTGTTTATAGTTCATGATATTTTGTCATTTAATTAAAATTAATTAACTGTCATGTCACTTTCTGTTAGGTGTAATTGTCGGTCATAAAATTCACTGCAAAATGATCGTAATAATGTTGTGCCTTTTTGCGCAGTATTTAAGGAAACGTTTTAAAACAAGCACAGCTGTTCTAATAGGTTCTGAGCTTAATGTCCATGAAATGCTTTTAAACATTCCAGCTGGTCACAGATAGCTTTGCTGAAATTAGACATTTTTCACAGCAGGGTCCCATGATGTGTTCTTAACACCTTGGAGGAAGCTCTTAAACAAACTGTGATCATTTCAAGAAATATTACAACCATATCAAACCAACGGATACATGAGAAGACCTTCACAATCCCCAAAGTAAAAGTGTTTACCAGCACTGGATGAATCACTCTGCACTTTCACTCGACAAATTTAATTTCCATGCCAGGTTTCCTTCTGCACTCTCAGAGGAATGTTTTATTGCTCAGGGGTTGCTCTTTCATGAAGTTCTCATATTTTTCTTTTTTTTTCTTTTTTTTTAATACTATCAACTTTGTCTTTACGTTTCTCCTAAAATTCCTTATAAAACAAAAAATAAATAAAAATAAAAGACAATATAATATGGCACTGGAGTATAGAAGTTCATATTGAAATCTCGGAGCCCAGGACACACCAAGCAGACGTCAATGACCTGTCGGCGACGAAAGATGACTCTCATCGGCTGCGTCTCGGCCAAAAAACCTGCGCTTAAACACACCAAAAGGACTAAAGAGTACTGTCCACTAGCACCTGTGCAAGTAAATATCTGTCTATATCAGCAGGTATCAATAGTCTATTTTTGTCATTCCCTAACCCTTGATATTAAATTGAGATGATAAACTGCTCTCTAAGAGACACCTCACTTTTGATATTTCTTTTCTAGATGCTCTCTCCTATGGAAGCTTGTTTTCACAACGGAATAAAAAAAGTTATAAAGTCCGAATTGCAAATAAATTTGCAAATCTGACTTTTTTTTTCTCACAGTTCCAAGTTTATAGTCATAATTGTGAGAAAAAAGTCAGAAAAGACTTTTCAGACTTTTTCTCAGAATTGCGAGCTATAAAATATACCCCACCCATTCTCAGAATTGCTAGATATAAATGTGCAATGACTTTTTCCACAGTATGAATTCGCAACTGCGAGTTATAAAGTCCAAATTGTGAAATATAAAGTTGCAATTCTGACTCAAAATTGTGGCGGAAACAAGCTTCCATAATCTTCTCTCTTTCTGTCTTTTTTTATTTACTGTATAATCCTTATTTTGCCATTTGATGCACAAGTTGAGATATTGCAAAGTACCCATCTTTTTCTGTAGAGTAAATGCAATATTGATGTCAAAATATGTTGCTGTGTTTTACAGTTCAAAAGCACTTACGCTGTTCCAGAAAGTGCACACAGAATAAAACAATGATGAATTTATGAAAGGAGCAAACCGAGACCTTCTGACATCAATAAATTAGCCCTGCATGAAGATCTCCTGATGGTTTAAAAACACATTGGCCACTTTTACATGTCGAGAAGGCGAAATACACAAAAGCAAAAGAACAGAGAGCATCGTATAGAAATGCATGTTGTTTGACACATATTTATGGCACAGTGGTAGCTGAGCAAAACTTGCTATGCAATATGAAGATGTTTGATGTAATTACTTTGGCACCTGCCTCACAAGATACACATCGCCCAACCTGCATATGTCAGTTCATTACTCAAGGAGCTCTCAAGGACAGCATCTCTTCAATATTCAGGGTCTACAGTGCAATAACATGTTTTGCAGGAAATATATGTATGTGAACATGTAATGACTCTCAATGGACACTGCGAGAATATTATTATTGCGTGCCAGAAGCGAAGCTATTGCTGTCCATGAGTTTTTCTTCTTCACACCAACACAAATTATCCAAGACTGAAGACAGACTTTTTTTGTGGGAATAGTGCCACATCCTGACTATGTTGTGGTTCTTGTAGACATTTCAAAAGCTCTTCCCCACCACTTTATTACACTGCACAGGGGTGTCCGTCGCCCTGAGATATAAAAACAGTTTAACAGAATTTAAAGTGAGACCGCAAAAAATTCAGGACATTTAATAAAGGAGAAGTGCATACTACATTATGCCTGAGGAAATTCAAATAGGACCGGCAGGTGGCGCTCTTACTGATACACTGAATGTTATATAAATGAACTATATTAATAGCAAAATAGGCAGTGCAGAAACTTCAACCCCTTTGAACTTGATGGTTGGTCATGGTTCAACAATCTTTGTAATTGTGGTTTGAACATCTAAGCAGTCATGGTGAAATATCATATAGGCTATATAGGGGACTGTGCTTCATGTGAGAAATGGGAAAGGGGTTAATTTCTTTATTCAGTCATACTTCAGCAGTACTTTAGCTTCCTTTGGGAACATTCATAATGTTATGCTTAATTTTCAGCTGTGCGCATCTCTACTGCTCTTTTCTCATTAAACTCCCAGTTTAAATGACTCTTAAAGGATGCAATGACTGTCTGTCTGGTGCAAACTACAAACTGCAAACTAGCTGGCAACAGTTATGCCTGCATTGTATGTAAAAGACAGGGCTGTCAATTAATTAATGTTTAAATTCAATGAATTAATATGCTGATTAAATGATCATTAGTTTGATTAATTTTATTATAAATACTTGCTGAGAAAAGCCATGTAATGAAGATACATTACTATATTTTTACTGGAAAATTAAACAAAAATACTCATAATAAAATTATTTTTTGCACTGAGGAATTGTATTATCCAAGCACAAACTAGATGAAAATGTGTGCCCCACTTTATCAATTGCACTGTCCCAATTTACCTGAACACAGCAAATGGGTTCTTATAATTTTTTTTGTGTATTTAAAAAGAAACACAAATATTCCTTCAAAACCATAGTTTTGTTTAACATTTGTTTAAAACATTAATAGTGTAGGTAGAATAGATTTATGTGTATTTAATAAACAGTTTACCAAAAAGTGTCCCAATTTTGCTTACTATATATTAGAGTTAAGTCAGCAAAATTGGGACACTTTTTGGTAAACTGTTTATATACAGGGCTCGACATTAACGCTTGTCCGGGACAAGTGGATTTTTAGAAGGGGCAACTGAAAGAGAATTTTACTTGCCCGACTGGACAAGAGCCTGATTAAAACGTCAAAAACAAAAAATGTCTAGGGAAGCACCAAATTGCAAGAATGATTCTGCAGTTTAAGTGGTGATGGATAGTGGATAATAATATATAATGCAGTATAATGTAGGCTACTGACGTAACCAGGTTGCGCTGTTGATGCTTACGCTGCCTCTCGAGGAGAAATCGAAAACAAATGAGCGCAGTAGAAACTCAGTAACACACTGCGGTAAAAATTTGAAATGTGAAGGTTTCTATATATTTATAGCAACATATGATACAGTTAAATACAGTAACATAATGATACATGACCAAGAGTGCTGCTTTATCTTGATTAAAAATGTGACACTGATTTCATATGACAGTTCCATAAACAATAATTAACATTGTCACTTACATTTTAGATGCAATATTGACTGTTTTTGTTCTATTTCAGCTGCGAAAATAGTTCCAGACAAAGATCACAGCAGAACCGTAACGCTTCTCACAGCAACAGTGTGTTACTGAATCATTCAGCGTTTGAATGAATCGGTTGAATCAAAGATTCAATGACCTATTTGTAAACGACTGCGGTATAAAATGAAAGCTGAAGCATAACCTATATTTAATAAGATTAGGAAAAAATGCCCTTATAAAAATATCACAGATATGCAGATTTAAAATATATCAAAGCTGATTGAACACTGGTGAGAATATTGCTTCAGAATAAATTATATTTACAACACGCACACATAAAAAAAGTTAAATAATAAATAAAAGAAAAATTCGGACAAGCACATTTTTACTCAGACAAGTGAATGACATCTAAAAGGCTCAATGTTCCAGTCTTCAGAGGTACACAATCCTTCAGAAATCCTGCTGATATGAAACATTTCTTCTTATTATTTTCATGAATGATGCAAACGGTTGTGTCATTTTTTTACAATTTACAATAAGGTTTCATTAGTTAACATGAACTAAGAATTAACAATACTACTACAGCATTTATTAATCTTAATGGTAATTTCAACATTTACTAATACATTATTAAAATCAAACGTTGTATTTGTTAACATTAGTTCATGTACTGTGAACTAACAAAAACAATCAATGAACAGCTGAATGTTTAACTAACATTAATTAAGATTAATAAATACTGTAACAAATGTATTGTTTATTGCTAATACATGTTAGTTAATATGTTAGTTAATGTTATTGTTAACAAATGTGTTACCAATATTTTTGATACATTCATGATAATGTTTTTCAGGATGCTTTGATGAATAGAAAGTTCAAAAGAACAGCATTTATTTGAAATGGAAATCATTTGTGACATTATAAATGTCTTTAGTGTCACTTTTGATCATTTTAATGCATCCTTGCTAAATAAAAGTAATTTATTAAAAATAAATAAATAAATAAATACTGACCCTAACTTTTGAACAATAGTGCAATTCAAAAACATTGTAGCAAACAACAGTAAATAATTCAACACAAATGACTTTAGAAGTCAGTATGGTTTTTGTTTTATTAAGGTAGGTAGTACTTATAGTTAGAATTACTCCAACTTTGTTTTCTTCTTTTAACATTTTATTTTATTTTTATAATTAATTGGGTAACACTTTATTTTAAGGTGATGTAGTTACACATTACTACATGTACTTACTATAGTAATGACAGTAAATTATGTATAATTACAAGTAACTAACCCTAAACCAAACCCTAACTGTAACTCTGTAGCAAGTACATTTAGTTAATTAATATTAATCAATACTTATTTTAATAAGTACAATGTAACTATGTCACCTTAAAATAAAGTATAACCATTAATTGTGCTAAATGAAAACAATACAAAGCTCTAGTAATAACCGTACTAAATATGTAGACTCTTGAATGGTGTGCTGCTGCCTCACCTCACTTACATGACTGACTGAGTCCTATGCTAATTTAACTGCTGCTAATATGGCCATGCCAACAGATTGAGGAGGGTTTGATAAATCACCTGAGGAATAAACAAGCAGAAGGTAATAGTGTTTGTTGCCAACTTGCTGTCTGGTGAGATTCAGGGAGAGAGAGGTCTTGAGGATTTGAGCCGAGCCGAGTCACCCACATGCTTCACGTCTCACTGGATGGACACTATCCAACTGAACGCCGGGCGAGGAAAGTCACTGAATCTCCAGCGACCAAGGACACATCTGTGACTGTCCAAACGCATTAAGGTTCTTTGCTGAAAGTTTCTAAGGGGACGTCAAATTCTCCTGGTCTCAGCATCGTTCACAGTGACAACATGAAGACCTTGGTCCCCGGTTCTTATAATATCCAGACCTGATCTCCTCTCACTTCCTATTTTCCAGCTCCCATGTTAGTGTGTCATGTTTCCACAGACAGATTAAGCATGTCAAAACTGTCTCTTCATTACAAATACTGTCTCGTTCCATGAATCTGCTGTTTAAGGGAGCTGTCAGCAATGCACTTTCATTCCCATGACTCCTTATACCCTCACAGCACCATCAGTAAGAATAAAGTACCCCTTCAACAACACCAAGCCTGAAATGTTATTATTTTAATTTTTACTCATGTTATACCGAATATAATTTACTCATATCATACCTGTATTATAATGGACTTGCACTGGTCTTCATGACGCACTTCCGTTTTGAAATAGTTATATATATTTTCAGTGTGCTGTAGTCATTGAGTTGACTAAATGCCAGATTTAAAAATCTGTACATTTTCAAAGACAGGAGAAGAGATATTCTGATGATTACTGAGTAAAGAACATTCCAAACTCAACGGAACATGAAAGTTGCGTCCCAGTCTATCTGCTGGCTATCTGTTGGCGCTTGAGAGCATTTACAAGCAGAATGTGTCAGTTGGTTAGTGTGGTATTTGTCCCGCCCCACCTTCACTGTGATTGGTCAGCTGGGTAAAAAGTGACAGTGATCTCAGCGTGAAATAGACGCTCAGTGCCTCGTTAAAAAACACGGCGCTCCCATTGAAAACGATTGGAAAAATACACTAGTTGTGGAAAAAACGCTTTGGTGAACACAAAAATCACGAGCATAAGTCAACCATGTTGAGCTTCCGTTTACCATATTTGATGTGCTAAAAATATCTTTATTTGTGTTCCGAAGATGAAAGTCATACAGGTTTGGAACAACATGAGGCTGAGTAAATGATGACAGAATTTTCTGTTTACAGCAGCTCACCAACCCTCATTGAAAACCAATGACTTTGTGTAATGCTTAGGAAATGTTTTCCTAGCCAGGTGTGATGCAACAAAATCAAAGTGTGTGGATGACTTTGCATGCTCTCTTGCACTCGCAACTCACTATAAATCTGAAAACTATGGTATCTAAAACTACATTTGTATTGCCATGATGCTTCTTTAGACAGCATTCCTTCTTTTTTTCTATATGGAACTCGAGTGATTTATCATATGATATTTAGTGTTTCTTAATTTCCATTGCCATGTTTGATGTTTAATACACTTGAAGAGCAGGGTTTTGGTATAATGAGTTTTTGGTGTTGGCAGAGCTACCCAGCATGATATGGCAGAAATAAAATTCAAGCCGATTACAAAATGTAGTCATGCAGCTGGTCATGCAAATATATAGTATTGGAGAAAAAGCTTTTATCGCTTGTCGCTTTGTTCCTGATTAAGAGCAGGTAATTGAAGTTGGAAACAGGAAAATTCCTTTGTTATATTTATTCCGTCTCTCTGCTGCTCTCCTAAGAAAGATGGACTGAGAGGGAAGGTAGTCCGAGATTTAAAAAGAATTACAGCAAAAGCCCACACTGCTTTAAAAGAACTAACTGATTCTATTGACGGTGACAGAAGGAGTGAGCAGTCAGTCATCTCTGAACATGAGCAGAAGTGGATGGAGTGGGTAAAGCAAGATTGGATCTGCTTTTAAATGATAATCTAAGCAAACGGATTAAAATCCAGAACCACAGACAATTGGTCGCCCACCAAACACAGGTCTAGTTGATGTGGTTATCTTAGTCATACACCTACAAAATACTGCAGTAAAATCACATTACTGCTTCATGACCTCGGGACTGCAGCCCATGTAAATCAGTTTGCAAACTCTCATTATCTCGTTTTCCCCCTCACTGAAAATAATGGAAATATACAAAATTCAGCTGATGGAGTTCTGAATATAACATGCGTAAAAACATACCATCATGGTTCTGAATTCTGCCTGTGGTTGTCCATTTTTATCAGCATCCACAAACCAGTGAATATGCACTTTATTTTCATTTATTTTTAGTATGAATAAGAAGTGTACTATTACTTTTGTAACCAATCAGACTTACAGTTTTGTAACCGACTTACTGGTGGATGATAAATCAAAAATCACACAGGCCAAATTTATTAAACATTCTCAAGAATACAATTAGTTTCTGCTATTTTATTCTTATTTTCTAACTTAAGAATAAAGTTAAGAATATTTTTTGTATTTAAAAAAAAAAAAAAAAAAAAAAACATTTCTTAAAAATGGTCCTCTCTTAAGATGTTCTAAATACAAAATTCTAATTCCAGTGTCGTAAGGTTTGGATAACCTCTATTATGTCTTAAACTTATCAAAAGTAAGATATTTAATGAATTTATTGGGTTCAATAAAACATTACACCAGCATAACACTAGGTAGATATTACTATTCTTGTGAGTGACGCCATTAATCGATAATGATTACGCGTCTTGTGACTTTTTGCTGAATTCGAAATTCTGTAACTATCTCTACAAAACGACTCAAAGAGAACCTGTTTTTTATTTTATAACAGCGGTACTGCTTATGTACTGCTGTAAGAATTTATCAGAAGACATTTCTGGGCTTCTTTCTTAAGAATATTATTGTGAGTCTGGCCCCAGAATATCATAGATATCTTGGGCAAATAAGCAACCACAAACAACAGTAATGCATGCTCTCTGTGTTTGCCCCTGGACTTATAAAGGAACACTGACATGATGTATAGACAAGTATGGTGTTCGATACTCGGAATTTGGGCTCTGTGCCTGGGGAGCAATTGGGGGATTAGATGCTCAACCTCAGTTGTGAGTGGAAGTGTGCTCATTCACTCCCCTCCACCTATATTTCCTGCTGGTACTGAGATTTGAACCCATGACCTTTGGGTTACAAATCCAACTCTCTAACCAATAGGCTACAACTAAACAATGTGGCCAGCCCACAAACCCATGACCCTGAGATTAAGAGCTCTTACTACTGAGCTAGCCGGACAACATGTGAAAAAGGATCCGTGTAAAAGGATGAACGAGAATGTTGAAGTGTTTCCTGTTCCTTAAGCCATGTTTGTAGTCCTTTTGCTCATTCGTTCCTCCTGTTCATTAGTCTTGATTGTTCCCAGATGTGTCTTGTTAGATTGTTACCCCTTGTGTATTTAAACCCTAGTGTCTCTTATGTTCATTGTCAGGTTTTGCTTCTTGTGTTCTGCTATTATTTGTATTATTTTCATTAAATCCTAGGTACGTTTACATGACAATGATGTACTAAAAACAATGTATTAAAAACAATGCACCTATAGAATGAACATGTAATATGCATGTGCATGACGTCACCGTTTTCACAAATTCATGCTTTTGCAAACAGGTTTCAAAGTGAACGTTTTTGAAAACGTCCCCATGTAAACAACAAAAACGTGCACTTTGAAACCCATTTTCAAAAGCTTGCATTTTCAGGCCCCCAAACTGCATAAATGAATGGGCAAAATGCATAAAAAGTTTTCAGTTTTTAGTTGAAAACGGTGTCGTGTAAATGATCCCCTCAGGCTATGTTCACACTTTAAATCACTATTAATCACGTGATTGGAATCGTAAAAACACTATGATACCAACTATACACACAAATATGCTGTTTATATAAATTAACTATATGTTTTCATTTTGAACTCAATTCTAGTTGCCCTGTCTCTTTATGCTGTCCTGTTTGTGGCAGGTTAAGTGAATGACGTGCTCCACACCCGTAATGCACCAAGCTGGTATGCCAGTGCCAACCACCAATAATATAAGAGAAGGCGGCAGCAGCTTCCCATGCACTTTTTAGCCGCGAAAATCATAATCAAAATGGAGCCAGACATGAAAGCCACGCTACAACGACTACTGTCGGAAAATGATACCTCAGTTGTGCTCACTGACATTTCTGGGCAGTCTGAAGTAACCAAAAAGACGGCGTGAAAACGCTATACGCCAACTGCAAGACATTTACTGCACGTGCGTACATGTGTGTGTGTGTGTGTGTGTGTGTGTGTGTGTGTGTGTGTGCATGCGTGCCTTTGTGTGTTTGCATTAATGATTTACATGAAATTTAATGTGTGTGCATTGTTTAAACTGGCTTTCAGTTCAATAAAATAACAAAAACTACATTTTGGATTTTATTGAACTAAGTGGGCATGCTGTGATCTGTACTGAATTTTTTAATGTTACTGACAGATTCCGGCCAAAAAAACACAACACGGGAGTGGGAGGGAACGGGAGTCATTCTTCTGGGATTGGGACGGGATGGGATTTCCTCCCAGTTTTTTCGTGGGATTGGGATGGGATGGGATGGGATTGTTTTTTTTTTTTTTTCTGGGACGGGAGAGGTTTGAAAATCCACTCCTGTGTCACCCTCTACTGTGTGGTGCAGAGATACAAAATGTTGAGAAAGAGAAAGTTGGCTCTTGCGTTGGCTTTTGAAGTTAACAGGGAGGAGAATGTCAGTTCACAATGACGTTTGTGAGTGCGCGGCATTATACGGGGTAGAAAACAGGATGGTGCTTACAATAATTTAGTCCAGGAGCTCCGGTTGGATGATACGCGGGTTGCAGCATATTTTAGACTTAACAAAAGTCAGTTTGAATACTCATATCATATGTTGGAGCACAAAGAGATATATGATGAGTCTTCAAACTGACTTTTGTTAGGTGATGACTTTTGTAAATGACAAGCGAGTAGCAAGACCTGATTCGTTTCCATAACAACAAGAAACAAGTCAGGTGTTGCTACTCACTTGTCATTGGTCAGCTGTCAAAAAGGCGCTTGATGTAGTGCGTTTTTCAACTTGAAAAGATGCTCTGAGCTCCATATGATTATAATGTAAAACAGACACTGGCAGCTTCAAGAAAGACGCCAAGTGTGAACACAGCCTCACTCTGCATTTGGATCCACCTCCCCCTCGTTTCTCAGTTTACCAGTAGAACATCACGGCAGCAACTTTTGCATGGCCTAGAACCACTCACATTTACTAAAGAAAATGTAGTTCTTTATAAAGTATAAAATCTAGCTATTTTTAAAGTATAAAGAACATTTGAGATTGACATTTGAGACTGATGTGGTTATAACATTGCATAACACTTTCTACTGAAATTTGTCTTCATTCCTACTTACTCTATGTCTGCATATTTCCCATAATCAGGTCTATGAATCAAATGAAGTCCCTAATTTTTTTAAATACAGGATTTGCTCTGTATAATTGCAGGTATGTGCTCCATATGAGTGCACTCATAAATTAAGGATCTGCATAACTGCTGAGCATTATGGGAATCCACAGTGAGGTTTAACTGGGGAAATCTGCAGAAGGGGGCACTCATCGAAACAGCTGTCATGTTGATCACCCTGACCAGCCCATTAACACCTCAAGCTGTGAATGCCAATTAAATTAACTTATTGATCTTTGGTTTAATAAAGCTATTAAATGCAGGCATAGAGGAACAAAAAGGAAAGGAAATGTGTGTGAGAGAGGCAAAGGTCTGTCCATTTAGAAGAAAAAGTGTCATTGAATGTGTCATGCCTTATATAGATGTGCAGACAGAGAGAGGAATTTCTCTAGGTCTGACTACTTAGACAAAGACAAGCTTAAGTGGTCAAGCTTTAAATGTGTCATGGCTTTTAAAGATTAAACTTTGCAAAGCAGCAATCTCACCAGCCAGAAAGAGCAACATCCTGCTAGGATGAAAGGCTCGAGATAACATGATATACTTTTGTGGTATAAAAACACTATTGTCCTTTCTCCTCCAAGTGCTATATATCTTTTAATCCCCTGCCACAGTTAATGCTGCTATCAACATCATGAATTGCAAAGATAAATCCACCTGATTTAGAGGAAATCTTATTTTGTGTTATGCTCAACTATTGCCGAGTGAAATGACACTGTCATATCGCTCTCAATGGGCATATTGCTCTCAACACCATATCTTAAAACAATTTTAAATGTTCCAACTTAATGCTGTGGACACACACACACACACACACACACACACACACACACACACACACACACACACACACACACACACACACACACACACACACACACACACACACACACACAAACAAACAAACAAACAAACAATTGGTTGAAAGTTTATGCATACATGCATAACTAATTTAAATATTAAATGGAACATTTCTAAAATAACATTATTTACTTATATGGAAAAGTGATCAAATTAATTAGTTGTGGAACAAAGCCATGATTTCACTTCCACTCATAGGAAAATACATTTAGATCCAGTGTTTCCATTTTAGGTATTCATATGAATATTAAACATGACATGCAGGTAACTAGTAGATATGTATAATACTATTTTAATAATGTCACCTGGAACACCAAAGCCAAAAGTCCCACTACATCCCATTGTGTAAGAGAGTAATGGATGCTAAAAGTTCAGCTTTGCAATAACAGGAATAAGTGACATTTTAAAACAGAAAAGTTAATTTAAATTCTAATGTTATTTACAATATTACTGTTTCAACTGTATTTTGAACAAATAAGATCATTGACTTCTGTCAAAAATAATTGGTAACACTACGGTTTTGTTTGTTAACATCAGTTACATCAGTTAACATGAACTAACAATGAAAAATACTTCTAAAGCATTTATTATCTCAGTTAATGTTAATCTCAGCATTTACTAATACATGATTAAAACCAAATGTATCTGTTAACATTAATGAACTTGAACTAACAACGAACAATTGCATTTGTATTAGTGTTAACAAAGATTAATAAAAGTACTGTAACAAATGTATTGCTCATTGTTAGTTATTGCATTAACTAATGGAACCTTATTGTAAAGTGTTTCCAAAAACTCCAAACTCCAAAACTCCAAACGTTTGAATGGTAGTGTAGGAAAGTCATATTTTTTTAACACTTAGCCTACGTTGTGCAGTATACACTGCACTAATTATTTTATCAGTATTTTTATTTTATTTTCCAGAAAAAAAATCTAACAATCCATAAAACAAGATACATTTTGAAAAAGCCCTTTTTGAAAACTGCTTTAAAGCCCAAACCCTACTTAGTTTGATTGTTACAGCAGGGGTCTTCAGAGTCTAAGACAGTGAACCTCCTCGCTCACAAGCGACAGCATGTTTTTAGTTTTACTTGGATTTGGATTTATCATTGCCATGCCTCCCATGTTATTCTCTGGCGGCCCCCTGTGTGGAGGGGTCGAGAACCGCTGATCTTCAGGATAAAGGTGTAAGTCCGTAAGTGCTGTTGGGCTTTATAGTTGTCAGTACATATGACTGTGTTTGTATTTGATCATGTGGAACAAAACAATGAAACCCTGAAAATACAGATTTTTATGATGGAACCCTCCCTTCTCCTTTCTTCAGCTTGTGATGGTTCATTTGACTTTGCTTTTGGGAGTATTTCACACGTAACAGTCCACTGTAAATCGTCATTCTGATTTGATGTGACTGCATTTAGAGTAGATTCTCTTTGTGTTTGCTTGTGTTCTGAGTTTGACTGATGCTTCTGGTCATGGATATGGAAATGCTGTGAAATTAACTTAAGCTCTGCATTTTATTTATTTGTTTTTGATGTTTTTTTTGAAGTTTGCATAAATGATAATGTAATCTGCGGAACAAACAATACATTTATCTCAGGCTCCCTCATCTTTTGGCTGCCCAACGGTTGCAGCGGCACATAAACAGCATAATCATCACCGGAGGTGCGTCAGCCGTAGCTGTGCGCTGTCTAAACATTCATGTCAAAACATTACTTCCAATGATAAACGACAAGGTGACTCAGCCCCTGTCACAGAGTTGTCAATGCTGCCACACTCCCTTCTGGACATTCTTGCGCTCTTGCACAGGAAGTGAGCCTTTGCCAACTGCACATACATTTGTCAAAACAAAAACTCATTCTTGGCTGATTCTGAATTGCATCTATAATGTGTATATGGTGCTTAGTGAGAGAATCTATACTGGAGAACATGGTCTTGAGATTTTCTTATAGAGGTGAAGATGGCAATCGCTGCATCTGTATCATTGGAAAAAGAGGCTCAATATGGATTGTGTACGCCTTGAAAACGAATGGTCCTGATGTCTTTGAAATGAAGGAGGTCTATAATACCATGGAGAACATTAGCATTCTCATTCATCTTACTGGAAGTTTCTCAGCTGGTGCAAGACACCCTGGGTGTACAGTAGCTACAGTATGTGATTTGAAATCTGATATTTTTGCACATTGTTTTCAGCCACTCACCTGACCTGTAAATGTCATGTGACTAATTATTCTGGAAAATGACACACTGATGGAACCACAAGATTGATTGGCTGATAAAACCCATTTGAACACACTGTTCCAAACTGTTCACTATGATGATTTCAGACAGGAAAAATATAGCCAATTTCTCAATTTTAGGAGGGAAAAAAAATCAGCCACTACTAAAACATCCATATAATAGAGTGGTGCAAGTATGACGTCACTTTGTAGGCCAACTCCGGCAGTTAGAAACGCACTGATTTCCTCGAGAAAAAAGGATTTTCCCACAGGCTTTTGGATTATTGCAAAAAACAAGCTCTGTGATCAACAAAAGTTTATAATACTTACATGTTTTGTCCATCAAGATAATTATCACAGATGAACACAACTTTTATTAATTTTGAAGCCTAAATGCAGTCGCCAGAAGTAAAAGGCTAAAGGTAGGCTATAAACGGACTAGGGGAGCGTGGGGCACAACCTAACGCGGGGTTAGTTGTAACACGCATGGTTTAAAACTTTCCACACATGGCAGCATGATGAACTTAGTGTATTTACTAGTTGCCATAACATTATTCAGAGAAAAAATTGCGCCAAAAGTAAAAAATCTTTGGACGATATCACTGAACATTTATTTAACAATAGAAAAAGTAAATTTCTTAAGTTTATTTTTCATCTCTGTTTTTTGAGTTTATTAAAATAAGACAAATCTGATATTATTGTAATCTTCTATCTGTTATTTAACAGTTGAGATCGCTCTTTAATGCTGATCTACCAGCAGAAGACACGAGCCGCGGTTTAAATCCCAGTTGCTCAGATGGGGTGTGTTCTAACACTGCGTTACAATGAGCCTCTATTAGAACTACGCTATTATATTCTATACTTTTATGAATTCTATTGAGAAACCATGAGAAAAGGGTGAATAAAGACTGAGAGTCAATGTTCAGCAATGATTCATAATTATTATGTTTTGAACTATGCTGTATAGCTGTATTTAGTGATGTGTTTGTTGTCAAACTCAAACATTTGTTTATTTTTAATTATTAAAAATGCCATTTATTTTATTTTAAAAAGTTAATAATTGTATTTTATTGACAAAATATTTTAGTTTGTCATGGATATTTTTTGATTAGATCGGATAACATTTTAAGCTGTCATTTGGTCATGTTACAATGTTTCCCCTCACGTTACAATGTACCCCACCTATGGGGCATGTTGTCACATTCCACTTCCATTTTTTGGGGTAAATCGAGAAAATGTATTCACTGTATTAATGAAACAAAACCACATAATTGTACTAGACGTGTGAAATTAATGTGGGAAAAAATAAATACTCTGAACCCCAAGTGGATTTACACAAACTGAGAAAGTCAAAAAGCGTTAGGTTGTGCCCCGCTCTCCCCTATACCATGGACATTGTATTCTTATTTCAAATCCATTTACTTTTAAAGTTTTAATGTATATTTTTAATCTTGTTTTTTTTGGTCTTATTTTATTTCAAAACTATACTGTATAGCTGTGGCGTTAAAGGTAGTAGATAGAAAAATCGTGCAGTTTTAAAACATCTGTATATGTGGATCTGATGATGATGTATATAATAGAATGAAATATTTGTTTTACATTTGCTTGAAAATTTATTTTGTCTAAAATATGGATACTTTTAAATGGTTATCAATAAAGAAAGATGCTTTTGCACCCAGATATAGTTACAACATCTCACTGCAGTTTAACTGCAAATTTGTTTAAAATGAGCAGAAAGCCAGTTTATTAAGTAATGAGCTGTTTCTGCACAAAAGTTTAAGCGTACCGAGGCATCTCTTTCATTGACTTCCATTCACACAAAACAGCCTCTGGTCTCCCTGTTAGCCGTTACGCTAACATTTCAGCTAACCTTGAAAGCTTCCCCTGGGGGAAGGGCTCTGCCAATATCAAAACTTAAAAGGTGAAGAAATGGGATATGTGCAGGCAACCATACTAATGAGAATCTGCACTTTTCTCTAATTTATAGCTGATGTTGTTCAATGTAAAAATACTTTCTTTTCAGTTTAATATACTGTCAGGCTACTAAATCAGGAAACACAGAAGATCCAATAGAGAGTTCACAGAGCAGGTTTATTGAACAGATAACCTCAGAACTGTAGCAAGCGAAAGTCACAGAAGCCAAGGACTGGTTGGTGGTGGGCTTGGTAGCGCAGGGCTGCAATGGGCACAGAGACCTCCGGATAATCCTTCCCAGAAACCAGGGCATCCACAAAAGGCAGAGAACAGAGTCCAGGAACAGAGAGCCCTGACTAAAACCACCACACCCCAGTAGGGCCTGCAATGAACTGACAAACAGGACACGTAGACACACATTAAATGGGCAACTGAAACGAGGCACAGCTGGCGCTGATTGTAATCAACCACCAACAAGGCAACGGCCACACTCATACTCACGCACACAAGCCAACCCACAATGAGAGGATGAGTCAGTGAACCTATAAACCGTGACCGTACCCTCTCTCCTACGAATGCCTACTAGCGCTCCCAGGAGAACCAACCTGTTGTCCCTAGCCGGAACCCAACTTCTCTCCTCCGGACCGTACCCCTCCCAGTCCACCAAGTACTGGAATCCGTGTCCCCTCCATCTTGTGTCCAAGATGCGACAAACCGAATAAGCGGGTTCCCCATCAACAAGACGCGGTGGGGGAGGAACCGGACTAGGCAGATTAATGCGGGAATGAAAAAAGGTTTTATTTTGGAAACGTGGAAGATGGGATGGAGTCTCCTGTACGCAGGAGGAAGTTTGAGGTGGACTGTCACTGGATTAAGGACTTTAGTGACAGGAAATGGGCCAATGAATTTCGGTGCAAGCTTATTACAAACGGAATGGAGAGGAATGTTCTTAGAAGAAAGCCACACTTTGACCGACAACGTATACGGGAGGTCTCAGACGGTGACAATTGGCCCGAGTCTTGGTGCGTGCACCCACCTGGAGAAGAGTCTCACGGGCTCTTCTCCATGTGTGTCGACACCTCTGGGCGAAGGCATGGGCAGAGGGGACCGCGACTTTGGACTCCAGATTGGAAAAACTAGGTGGCTGGTATCCTAAGCTACACTCAAATGGTGAAAGGCCCGTAGATACTGGTAACGAGTAGTGTGCATACTCCACCCATGAGAGTTGCTGACTCCCAGGAGGAAGGATTCTGAGCCACCAGACATTGCAACACCCTCTCCAAGTCTTGGTTGGCTCTCTCAGCTTGACCGTTACTCTGGGGATGAAAACCAGACAAAAGGCTGACAGTCGCCCCCAGTAACCTACAAATCTCCTTCCAAAATTTGGAAGTAAACTGGGACCCCCTGTCGGAAGCCACGTCTATTGGGAGGCCATGAATATGAAAGACGTGATCTTCTGGGGGTATTAAAAGCTGTTTTCCACTCATCCCCCTCCCTCATGCGGACCAAATAAGCGTTGCGCAGATCTAATTTTGTGAAAAGAGACACTCCCTGCAACTGTTCAAAGGCCAAAGACATCAACGGTAAAGGATAAGTGTTCGTCACCGTAATGTTGTTTAGTCCTCGATAATCAATGCATAGTTGCAGAGTGCCATCCTTCTTACAAAAAAAAAAAAAAAAAAAAAAAAAAACCTGGACCAGCAGGTGACCGAAGGACAGATGATCCCAGCTGTCAAAGAAGAAATATTTCTCCATGACCTCCCTTTCTGGGTTAGAAAGTGAATATAACTTGCCTTTAGGCAGAGAAGTAACTGTATAGCAACTAACTCTAGAGCACAGTCATAGGGACTATGAGGAAGAGTCAAGTTTTATTTGTCACACACAGTTATATACAGAATATACAACCAGCAGTGAAATGTAAACAGGTCCGCTCCATGGACAGTGCAAATTCAGTTAAAAACACGAGGAAATAAAATTAAAAAAATAAAGTGGAATAAAATAAGTGAAATCAACTGTGCAGTGAGTAAACTGTAGACTTATAAATGTGTGGTTAACAGAAATGTACAAAGTAGTATAATGTGCAAACAGGTTGTTACACCGTAACAACGAGAACAGAAAGTGCACTGCAATGTCAGTATATCGATGGTCATGTGATGTTAAGTGACTGAGTTCAGGAGTCTGATGGCCTGGGGGAAGAAGCTCCTCCTGAGTCTCTCAGTTTTGGCCATCAGGCTTCAGAAGCGCTTACCAGATGGCAGCAGCAAGAAATGAGGGTTTGCAGCATGATTAGATTTTAGTAGCTCTACCTTTGCAGCGTTTGGTGTAGACGTCCTGCAGAGACGGGAGAGCTGACCCTGAGATACGCTTGGATAAGTGCACGACTCTTTGCACTCATGACTGGTGCTGTTCCCATACCACGCTGTGATGCACTGAGTTAATACACTTTGTCGCCCCTAAATAGAAAGTTTTCCTAAATAGAAATTTCCTCAGCTGGCGCAGGTGGTACAGTTCACAGGTTCACCTGTGTCTGAATGTGTGCGGTCCAGGTCAGGTCCTCGGAGATGTTTACACCCAGGTACTTGAAGCTGCTCACTCCCTCTACTGGTGACCCGCTGATCATGAGAGGGGAGTGGGTCCATTGCAGTCTCTTCCTGAGGTCCACAATCAGTTCTTTGGTCTTGCCAACATTCAGAGAGAGACAGTTGTCCTGGCACAATGGGAGTTGCGCCACCTCGTCCAAGTATGCAGTCTCGTTGTTGGAAATGAGGCCCAGGACAACAGTATTATCAGCAAATTTGATGATAGAGGTGGAGCTGTGTGTGGACAAACAGTCATGCGTGTAGAGAGAGTAGAGCAGGGGACTCAGGACACAGCCCTGTGGAGTTCCCACACTCAGGGTGATGGAGGTGAACTGGCCTACTCTCACCACCTGAGGCCTGCCAGTGAGGAAGTCCTCAATCCAGTGGCAGAGAGAAGAATTCAGGCTGAGATCCAGGAGTTTGGAGGTTAGCTTAATGGGAACTATGGTGTTAAAGGGGGAGCTATAGTCAATAAATAGCAGCCTTACGATGTGAGTGAGGGAGTGGAGGACATGCGAGATGGCATCGTCAGTCGATCTATTGGGACAATAGGCAAACTGAAGAGGGTCCAAAGTGTCAGGAATGAAGGAGCAAATGGTGTTTTCAATGAGTCTCTCAAAGACCTTCATGACTATAGACGTGAGAGCCACTGGACGATAGTCATTTAGGCAAGAGGAGGAGGAGAAGCAGCCCAGGACTTACTGAACACTTCCTTCAGGTTGAAGTCCTCCGGCACGTTTGACAGGTTCACCAACTCCTCCTGTAACAGAACGAGATACAGATGAACAAGCAGACTAAACAAGATGCGTGGCACTGGTTATTCCACTCAGACACCAAACCCTGACCCCAATCGTGTCTCACCAGCCACAGGTGACCCAACACAATGGGCACGAGGGGAGACCTGGAGATAAAAAAAAAAAAAAAATAAAAAACTGTTTGGAGTGAATACCAGAAGTGATGAGGGTGAGAGATCCCGTGATGTGCATGATGGCCAGTAGTTTCTGTCCGTTCAGTGCGTGCACAGAGATGGGGTGATGGAGCAGAAAAATGGGAATGTGCAAATAACTGGCCAGTGCAAAGTCCAGAAGGTTTCCCTCCACCCCAGAATCCACCAGGGCCCAACAGCTGTGGAAGCCTGTTGCCCATTGCAGTCTCACCGGGAGGAGGGTTGCTGACAAGATTTATCCATGGTTACCCCAGTAGGGCCTGCAACAAACTGACAAAGAGGGCACGTAGACACACATTAAATAGGCAACCGAAATGAGGCACAGGTGGCGCTGATTGCAATCAACCACCAACAAGGCAACGCCCACACTCATACTCACGCACACAATCCAACCCACAATGAGAGGACGAGTAAGTGAACCTATAAACCGTGACATATACAGAGAACTTTATAAGCAAGCCATTCACAGGTTGATTTTTCTGAAAAGTGTAAACAGCGGTGCTTTGAGCATTGCTCTTTTTGTTTGAATAGCCTGATATATCAAATTTAGCCAATCCAGGCTCAATGTAAACACATGCATGTATTTTTGCAAAATTATATTACATTGCTACTTGCATGTTTCGCAACACTTTCCAAGTGAAATGTCTAGTGAGCGGCACAAAAATTAATTTGTTTTATCTGAAACAGATGAATGTGAATTTGCCAACATTTTATTTTGACAGGTCAGAAATAAAATGTTGCGTTCGAAAATAACACCACCTACACCTACATTAAATCTAACCGATAGTGTTAACAAAATAAACTTCCGCTAAAATGCAATTTCTGAAGCAACCGTTCCATTTTAGCTTGTTTCTACAATTCTTAGAGCTCCTTTATCTTGACTAGAACTTGTACCTGAGCGCTCTGCATCACTAGTGCAGTGTAGTGCTGTATCAGGTGAGCTACCAAGCAAGTTTACTACATCAGAAAAGCCATATATATGGAGGTGGTTATTTGATGCAAACATCAAAAGGTATTAGTCTACAAACCATGTGCACTGTAGCAAAAGTGTTCTGAGGAATACGTATGTTTTTGAGGTTTACGTATTTTCTTTTCTCAAATTTCAAACATGCACACACAAGATTTGAAAATCGTGGCGATGTTAAGATGATCATGCCATAGGGAGCACCTTACGCGATCTCATGCGGAAACGGATATAAACAAAATGGATATTGTCTGTTCTTCAGCGAGAACTAGAGGTGAGCTTTAACTGACAATTTGAATATCTGTTAACAGTAGTATACTAGCTAAAGTTAGCCTCAAGGGCTAAAATATTTACTGTTGCTTGGCAACACACTAAAAACTTTAGCTTATAGCACTAGCAGCTTTCTATACTCAGCTGTGTACGTTCAAAACTGAGGCAAGTCCTTCCCAGCTCGTCTCTTTGTCTAATCAGTAATCTGCCCCTGTATTTGTAACTATCTATAATGTCTATCTACATATCTATCTATACCCATAAAGTTGGTGCAGTTTTGGATAAGCACATTTTTTCCAATGAGCCTATATTGATTTTAGCTCAACTAATGTTGTGCGTTTGGCACATGAAGGAGTGTTTGGGAAACCTGCTTGGTAGAAATGGTTATTTTTGGTAGTGCAGATTTAGAATGAATGCAGATTCCTTGGAATGCAGAAAAAAAAAATCATAAACTTTTCTCAAAATTAGGGATCAATATCTTTTCCCACTGATTTTCCACTAAACTCTCTTCGTTTTCAATACCATCTTCCAACTAACGGTCAAGTGAATTTTCTATGATCCAGTCAATTCCCCAAGTTAATTTGGAAAACAAATGCAACCCATTTACACTCCACGTAGAACTGTCAATTTTGCGCGCAGTTAGCTTAAAATATTGAATAACTCAAGCTAATTTTTTTTGTCAAACTATTATTTTATGTTCTGTTATGTTCTGACTAAAAACAAAGTGAAGAATTTCAGACTCTCACACAATCTGTGAGAAAACACATCCTCTGTTCTTAGCTATCACACAGACAGACCTCTAAGCTTGTGCTAAGAGCATTGAACAAGTCAATCAATGTGTTATCTTCTCACTGTAACTAAAGGTCACGGCCTCATTTGGAGAAATGTATTGCCCGTGGCCATGCTCCTGTGATCCAGATTAGCTGAAAAACATGCCATGTCCCACCTGTTGAGCTGTTAAGCTTGAGGTCTTTTCAAATTAAAGCTGTCAGATATCGATATCTGCTCATGTCACTTCCATAACATTGGGATCAAGCTGGGCATTATATTGTCTGTGTCTTCGGGCATGCTGGATAATTCATGTCTCTAATGATAATATAAAAAGGAATGCTGATAAGTAATAAGCTCATAAATATTGTGTAAGTCAACTAGATAAGTGCTAACTATAGGGATGCACACTTTAATGTTTGGTCTAACACAAGCTTTGTTTCCAATCAAAGTTGCGAACTAATGCGCAAAATTAGAATGTCAAATAAACAGAACAAAAATGGTCACTTCCATGGAAAGTGGCGCAAAGTATTTCTAATAAAAGTGAAAGTTGCTGCAGTCGGGAAAGCTACTGTGGCTCTTTTTCGCACATCATAAATTATTGCGCCTCAGAGAGCGCAGAAAAAAAGACAATAAACGCTGCCATGTTATCTTGCGTTCGGAGGCGGATGCCTGGTGTTTGGGAACGCAATCATGTGAGACACTTCAGGGAGGTCATTATACCCAACCTTTTTGATGACAGACGTTGACTCATGCATTTCAGAATGACCAAAGTAACATTTGAGATGTTGGGCAATGAAATTAATCCACTTGTTAGTCCAGTTATGCAGTCCCATCACAGCCCAGTTCTGACAGAAAAAAATGTGTTCAGGTGTTCAAAATCGTTTTTGCACATCATCATAGTTTATGTGCATAGAGGAGACTTTGTGAGATGATGACAAATACTAATTGGTCCTTTGTTACAACCTAACTCACTACTGGGGTAGGTTGTAACACATACTGGGGTAAGTTGTAACAGGTAGACAAAATGCACAAAAACTAAGGGTACTCCAAGTGATATGCCACAACAACAGTTTTATTTTAAATGAATGGCTGCAACAATAAAATATGTGTGAATATGAGTGTGTGCATATTGTGTGAATTTGTGCATGAACATGTGTACGTTTGTTTGTGCATGTCTGTAGATGCGGATTCATATGGGTGTGTGTGTGTGTGTGTGTGTGTGTGTGAGTGAGAGAGAGAGAGAGAGAGAGAGAGAGAGAGAGAGAGAGAGAGAGAGAGAGAGCAAATTAACATAAACATAGGCATTCTGTAGAATTATTAAAATCACAAAAATGTTCTTAGTTGTATGTATAGATAGTTTTTTCAAAAACACGTTACAACCTACCCCACCACTGTCACCCATTGTTTAGCTAGCTGTATTAGCATGGTGCTTTGAAATTAGCAGGAGGTTGATACACCATTCTTTACTAGAGAAACTCCACTTTGACCTGATATAACTCATACAACATTATCTACAATGGTAGAAGTACTAAACAAAATATTATCTTGTTATTTTTTTACTTTCTTACCTCAGAATTAGATTTTCTGCTGTAGCTTCAGGAGAGATAGCAACACAGACTGGAAAACCTCCATGTGGGATCGTAAAGGAAGCCAGAGGAAACTGAAACTGTCATATGACTCCTATCTTATCCGTGATTCATGGAATTAGTAGTGTTACAACTCTCCCCGTGTTACAACTATACCGGTCTCCCCTATCATCTTAATGGATAATTAATCCTCGATTGAACGCATAAGTATTTTATGTGTGACACTTTCAAAGTGAAATGTCCTTTCCAGTGAGTGGTGCTAAAAGCGTGGTTTAGCCGGAAAACGTGAATCTGGCAATGTTTTATTACGTTGATTGTTGAACGTATCACAACAATTCTGGGTAACACTTTATATAATGAATTATAGCTGAATGAGCTACTGAGAAAGTCTGCTTCATCTGAAAAGCCACACATGTAGAGCTGGTTATATGATGCAAATGTCAAAATGTATTAGTTTACAAATGCACTAAAGATCATAGTTTTGAGATCATAGAATTGTGCAAGGAACTGCACGAAGATAAGTCTCAATAATCTGCCTCATAATCATGATTTTGTGAGAAAAGGAATAAATTTTTTTGCTGTTTTACTGCCTCTAGTGTTAATTTCAGCTAGAAATTGAAGTGATTTGTATGTATCGGTATGTATTTTGGGTTTTGCAAAAATGTAGGTAGAGGCATGTTGTGCTATAGCCTGTGTTTATAGAAACATGAAAGGCGTTTTTGCCAGGCAAATGTTCTATTTGTCTGGTGAGTGTCACAATGTCAATGGCCAGGCAGGTTTTAATTTCATTGTGCATTAGTTGAATATGTGTACTATATATGCATTTAAAATGGCAGAAGCCACAGACCAAATTACATTGAGAAAAGGGCACAACCCAGTTTGTCTTGAACATCAAAGGGACTTATAACTGACGTATAACCAAACCAAATTATAGCTATAACTTCAAAACAAGCACATTAGTTTCAAACTGAGTGGAACAATTCAGAGTAAAATGTGCATTCTCATGTACAAATGTACAATATCATTTATGCAAGAAAACACTTTTTTTGTAACTGTAACGAGATATTAATATAGACTCTTTAGACCCTATAGACGAAAAAAAAAATAGTAATGGGTAATGGTAATGGTATATGAATATGTGTGTGTGTGTGTGTGTGTGTGTGTGTGTGTATTCTAATGCTGCCTTCTGTGCTATTGGACGTTTCTTCTCACTTCTGAACTTGTGAATACAAGCTTGTCACATTCAAATGCTTTGTTGTTGGAAAGAGCAGAAACCACCATGTTTATTCTTGGGAAAATCTTATTAAAGTCAAAATTATATTCATTGCCCCATTCATTGACAACCATATAAACATTAATCATGCAAAAGATTCTGGAATTTTGGTCAAATACAAGCTATTTGTGCTGTGTATTAAACATACAATATGCTTCAAATTATTCATTTATGTATGTAAAAAAATTAATAAATAAATACTTTAATGACAAGACAAGGTGAAGCATCTGTTGTGGAAAAAAATAATAAAGAATATCAGTCACAGAAGTAATCGTTCTCCTCTCCGCCATGTTTAAAGTTTATGGCATGCCAAACTCGGGAACTGGAGAATCCCGAGCTTCCCAGTGGTAAATAGGACTTGAGAGGGCATTCATGTCCAATTTTTAACGTATTTAAGATAATTACAATAACACGGGGAAAAAAATAAAAAGGCACACTATGGGTTAAGGTCATATTTAAAATATATTCAAATTTTTTTACATCATATCTAAAGAATCACATTCTTCCAGGGGTCCTACGGCAGCCAAGCAACTGCCATTGAGATGAATAGCAATGCTAATGTGCTAATGTATAGTTTTCTTTCTTATTAACCTCGTTGGTATACTACCTTAGCTTGGCTAGGAAATATATAATTTTCCTCATCTGTTTCCAAAATATACTTTGAAAAGTTTACTTTTCTGAGCTAAAAAAAAAAAAAAATCATATAGCTGACATCTATATCAAACACCTTTCTGCTTGCTTTAATATGTAGTTGCACTTTACAGACCAAAGTACAAGTCAACTGAAAGGCTTGCACGACAACAAAAGCACAAAGCAATCCAAGAAAAAAAACAAACACCATAAAAGCTTATTTTATTCTTAATACATTACTAATTGGCAACATAAAAGCTTTGTGCAGATATTCCTACAACACAAACAAACCGTCAGGTTAATGGAAAACAGGCCTTGCAAACAGTTGGAATTGTGAGGACATGAAGTAAAAAAATTTATTGACACCCACGCCAAGAGTTCCCATCAGTATAACCACAATAACTGTCTGTAAACTGTGAAATCAGAATTTTAACCTGAAATCAATATTACCTCAGGGTTTTTCCTGGGTCAAAAAAGGTCTTCGGTGGTGGTGGTTGAACATGATCATCCACACACATAGTACCAAGTACCGTACCCATGTGAACTGTGAGCCCAGTACTGACAATAAATCCAAAGTAGCCTAAATGCAAAGAAACAGTTTGTAATATTAACTTATCTTATAAAGATAAGTTAATATTACAAAAATAAAAAATATAAAATAATCACTGTCAGGACAGATCATCAAAAAAGTGCTTAAAACAAATAAAACGAACAACAAAGTAACACATTACATATTACATGGTGGCAGGTCTATTAAGTTGCATTTACACTCCAAGACTTAATGCACAGATTGTTTGACATAAAGTATCAGATTGTTTTGTTTCGTCCATTGTTATATTTACATTGTTAATTGGATTCAGTGGCACTTTTAAATAGGCTGTCAATCCAGAAACTTTGCAATGTGTAGTTAGCAGCCTGAAAAATATATATTATACAGAAAGTGGGCAAAGATTGCTGCCTATATATTCAGCATCACTGAAGCTGAAGGCAAGGTACACAAAGCTGTACTCTGCACATGAAAACTCCCATTATAATCAATAACGATGTCTACGTTGTGCAATGAATCTTTTATCATGTTTATACTTTGTTGGCTATTTGCGAGCATGCAGAACTCGTGCTGAACAAAAATGCCGCCTTTTTGAGCAGATTCTCACTAACTTAAATCTAATTGGCCATTGTATTCACATGCTCAACAGATATGTCTGTGATTGGCTACGAAGCTCAACACTGCAAAAACACATTGTAAAGAAACCTTTGATGCTCTTCACAGAACACTTACACAAACACTCACGGGAGCTTTTAAAACATTAACCTAGTCAGTTAGAGAAATATGATTTGCAAATTAGTTCTGTATGTACAGGGTTTTTGCTGCATTGAAAATATTTTGGCGGTCGCCAAAATTAATCTTTGTCCTGCCAATACCTTCCGGTACTCTGATAGCTGACTGTTATAAAGGGTATGCATGTGATGTCACCGTCGGTTACAGCCACTGTTTTCAGCATGAATGCGGCAAAAAACACACAAAACACATCTAAAACAGAATAGAGTTTTGGGATTGACTGTACAAATAGATCTGACAAGAAATCTGAGGTATATTTTTATAGACTGCAGAAAGGCTACAGAAAAGAGAAGCAAAGTATTGCTGCAATTCACAGAAACAACTGAACTCCGGGTAGCGAAACATGGATATATCATAAACTATATATTGTATTGTTACATATTGTATTGACAACTCATCAATTAAATATTTACCATCTTATATTCTGCATAATTGGATGATATGATGATATATATAACATTGATCTAAGTTATCACCTGGATTTATACCTACCTATATTGTATTTATATAAAGAGTTCACAAGCAAATTTGCTTCATGTATTTCCCCAGCATCGAAATCAGGCTAAATGTCAGGAAACACGATTCCTGGCTGCATGTCAATACCCATGGATCACTGGATCTTTGGTAAGTTGTAAGGAACACTTATATCGAGTCCAACCTTTAGTTTAATCTGATAATCATTTGTTTTACTCATGTTTTCGCAGTTTCCCCTATTCATGCAGCAGCTCTTTTGTCACTCAGCCCAATTTAATTCACAAAAGTTAAATGAACTGATGCTGATGCAAAACTCTACTATTCGCAGTCACACATTATTAATTTATTCCTCAAGGAAATGTCTGATAACAGGGATGTTATTGAGATAAAGCAGTAGTATAAATATGGGGTCTCATTTAGCAACCTGCTCCATGTACAGTAAAAAGGAATTTAATAATCTACTGATATGACTGGTTGTGAGTTTGTGAGTATACATAATTTTAAACTTATTCTTCATATGTAAAACTTTTTAATGAGGGAAAATTACTTACTGAACCCTTAAATAGACTGACGGTATCATCAGCAATCATCAGAGCCGAGGAAAAAATTCTCACGCAAGTTCAGGTGCTAATGGGCAAGAATTAGTTCAACACGCACAAACGCTAGTGTGTGATGTATGATAATCAAAATGTACTCATTACACATGCTCATACTCATGTGTAATTTATTTCAAATGATGAGGCCATGTAGAACTGTCATGTTTTGAGAAAAGATCTTTATAGGTCGATCAATATCTGACTTTCCCTATCAGTCAGTGATGAAGGGATTTATATTAACTAAATTAATGATAACATACATTAAAAATTATTTCTCTTAACGATGATCCTGGCATCTAAAATGGGCTTGCAGATGAAATATGGAGTTCTTGGAAGAGCTGAACAAACTGTCCTGGAGTCTGGCATGATAAATTTGCAGTAAGGAACATTACCCCTGCAAAACAAATTGCATTTATATCAGGAGCTGCTGCATGATGAATTAATTCAGAGCAGCTGAGAGTTAGTTGGAGTTCCAATGAAAAGAGCTCTCTATATTATCTGCCTTTACCTTTTTGCTTTGGGTGAATGCAAGCATGTTTAAAGGAATAGTTCACCTAAAATAAAAGTTCTGACATCATTCACTCTGTCAGTATTAAAGCAACAAACCTGTCTGAGTTGCTTTCTTCTGTGGAATACACAATATTTATAGTGTTAATTAATTAATACACATAATTAATAGTGAAGCCAGTATTGGTTACTATTTCCAATGCAATTACAATAAATTAAACTCACCTAAAGGATTATTAGGAACACCTGTTCAATTTCTCATTAATGCAGTTATCTAATCAACCAATCACATGGCAGTTGCTTCAATGCATTTAGGGGTGTGGTCCTGGTCAAGACAATCTCCTGAACTCCAAACTGAATGTCAGAATGGGAAAGAAAGGTGATTTAAGCAATTTTGAGCGTGGCATGGTTGTTGGTGCCAGACGGGCCGGTCTGAGTATTTCACAATCTGCTCAGTTACTGGGATTTTCATGCACAACCATTTCTAGGGTTTACAAAGAATGGTGTGAAAAGGGAAAAACATCCAGTATGCGGCAGTCCTGTGGGCGAAAATGCCTTGTTGATGCTAGAGGTCAGAGGAGAATGGGCCGACTGATTAAAGCTGATAGAAGAGCAACTCTGACTGAAATAACCACTCGTTACAACCGAGGTATGCAGCAAAGCACTTGTGAAGCCACAACACGCACAACCTTGAGGCAGATGGGCTACAACAGCAGAAGACCCCACCGGGTACCACTCATCTCCACTACAAATAGGAAAAAGAGGCTACAATTTGCATGAGCTCACCAAAATTGGATAGCTGAAGACTGAAAAAATGTGAGTCTCGATTTCTGTTGAGACATTCAGATTGTAGAGTCAGAATTTGGCGTAATCAGAATGAGAACATGGATCCATCATGCCTTGTTACCACTGTGCAGGCTGGTGGTGGTGGTGTAATGGTGTGGGGGATGTTTTCTTGGCACACTTTAGACCCCTTAGTGCAATTGGGCATCGTTTAAATGCCACGGCCTACCTGAGCATTGTTTCTGACCATGTCCATCCCTTTATGACCACCATGTACCCATTCTCTGATGGCTACTTCCAGCAGGATAATGCACCATGTAACAAAGCTTGAATCATTTCAAATTGGTTTCTTGAACATGACAATGAGTTCACTGTACTAAAATGGCCCCCACAGTCACCAGATCTCAACCCAATAGAGCATCTTTGGGATGTGGTGGAACGGGAGCTTCGTGCCCTGGATGTGCATCCCACAAATCTCCATCAACTGCAAGATGCTATCCTATCAATATGGGCCAACATTTCTAAAGAATGCTTTCAGCACCTTGTTGAATCAATGCCACGTAGAATTAAGGCAGCTCTGAAGGTGAAAGGGGGTCAAACACAGTATTAGTATGGTGTTCCTAATAATCCTTTAGGTGAGTGTATATTATAATAAATAGATTCACAAAAGGCATCAGCCGAGTTAAGGTTGCTCTAAAGCGGCTCTGTGTCTGCTCAAAATTCTGTGTAAAGACGCAATGCCATATAAAAGCAGACTTAAAATACACCGGGTCTGACCCACCTCAGCCCCTAGTATCAAAGGCGACTCAGACTGTTTTGATTCAGTGTAAATGAACGCGATCTAAACTACGCCCTAAACTACATCATTGTCATGGCAACCAGCTCAGGCGGCACGAGAATCAAGAAGCGGGAAATAAAACATATAGGAATAGCTCCATATCGTTTTAGGCACATTAAAAAATGTCTACAATTAAAATAAAAGAGTCCTGTACTCACATCGCGAAAAATTATATCCTTTTCGGGAACGATATTTCACGACAGTCAGGAGACATCTGTTGTATTGCCTGAAATGCTAACGTTAGTATCATTGTTCATTTGTTGTGGGTGCTCCAAAGTGACTTTCTCGCTCTTTGAAAAAAACATTCGACCACTTTTAATCAAGTGGTGATGTACAGTGTAATAATTCATAATTTCTTTGTAGCATTTGTTCCAGCTGGCACAATTTTATTAAGAAATATAAAATATCTATACAGTACTATATCAGTACCACATAATTATGATAACCATCAAAGCGTGAGATATAGCATGCAGAGGTAATGAATGTAAAATTCTGTTTCAATTTTTTTAATTTAAATTTATTCCATTGTTTATTATTTATTAATTTTATATTTAAATTAATTTATAACACTTTGTTAAAACTGTAGCCTCTTTTTCAATTTGTAGTGGAGATGAGTGGTACCCGGTGGGGTCTTCTGCTGTTGTAGCCCATCCGCCTCAAGGTTGTGCGTGTTGTGGCTTCACAAATGCTTTGCTGCATACCTCGGTTGTAACGAGTGGTTATTTCAGTCAGAGTTGCTCTTCTATCAGCTTGAATCAGTCGGCCCATTGTCCTCTGACCTCTAGCATCAACAAGGTATTTTCGCCCACAGGACTGCCGCATACTGGATGTTTTTCCCTTTTCACACCATTCTTTGTAAACCCTAGAAATGGTTGTGCATGAAAATCCCAGTAACTGAGCAGATTGTGAAATACTCAGACCGGCCCGTCTGTCACCAACAACCATGCCACGCTCAAAATTGCTTAAATCACCTTTCTTTCCCATTCTGACATTCAGTTTGGAGTTCAGGAGATTGTCTTGACCAGGACCACACCCCTAAATGCATTGAAGCAACTGCCATGTGATTGGTTGATTAGATAATTGCATTAATGAGAAATTGAACAGGTGTTCCTAATAATCCTTTAGGTGAGTGTATATATACTTATATAAAATATATACTTCTAAAACTTGAAGTACACTTCAAGAGCACATTCAATACAATTAAGCTCACTTATTTTTCTCAAGGAAAAGCACCATTAAAGAAATAATAACAGTGTTGCATAAGACTCCTGAATGTTGTTTGCTCTCTCTCTCTCTCTCTCTCTCTCTCTCTCTCTCTCTCTCTCATAAATGTCTGTATAAAAACAACATGGAAAGGTCTTTCACCCACAATGCTAATTCTGTGGTTTATTATAAAAACTTCACTATATGCTCTTAATCTATGTCAGCAGTTGACTCATTTGTGTATATACTGTATGCATATTTCATAAGGAGTTTTAAGAGAATGCAGTAGATGATGTCACCTACTGGAAAAAAAAGAAAGAAAAAAAAGATGGGACTGTATAGTCATGTGCTTTAAAGAAAACACCAGTACACAACAATAAAGGGCTTCTTCTCTACTGAATTTTAAGCATGGACTTTACTGGCTTGAAAATTACTCATGGGAGCACAGTGAGTTTTGGGAGCTTCATTTCCCTTCTCGGGAATAACACAATATATCTTCCAGAGATAAGAGACTGAGATCTGGCCAAGACAGGGTTGAATGATAGAGGCAATCCCACAGATGTGTGCATTTGATAGAGCTTGTGTCAATGTGCAGACTCTGAAGAGAAACAAATAGTACTGAAAGCAAACAAGTTTGCCACTATGATGCAGTTCAGTTGCTTGAGAGGAACAGCCATGTGTCCTAAAGTTGACATTAGTGATCACTGATTGCCATAAATCACCACTGTATATATAATGTGTATATTATATATACAGTGTGCACATGGCAAAATTTCTCAATGGAATCTCCATGGACAGGAGGTTATATAGACACACTGTTGTGTGGTGGCAGGTTCCATATTTTGGCAACGTCCAAATTGTTTTCCATTTGCCATATTTTTAGGCACCTATTTCTTCTGTGTAGAAAAATAATAGGCTACATATCGAGATATTTACATAAACTTTGCATGTGATAATGAGATTAGATTGCTTTTTTAGTTTGTGAGGCAAGCAAAGTGTAAGTATAATATATTTTCTGTGAATGTGTGAGAGTTCTGATTCATTAGCCACAATAGGTAAATAACTATAGCTGTGTTTCCACCGCAGGGACTTTCCCCAGGAACTAGGGACTTTGGGGTGGTACTCGATATGTTTCGACCGCAGGAACCAGGGTCTAAATAAAGTTCCGGGTAAAGATTTCCCCCTCAAAACAGCCCTACTTGCAAGGTAGTACTTTTTCAAAGTTCATGAACTTTCGGGGGTGGGACTTGGGCGCTGAACATGCTGATTGGTTGAGCTCACCCAGCATTTTATTTCAACCCAAAAGTCTGTTGCGGTGCGTGCAGTAAGAGTCGTTTGCTATTCGAATGAAAAATTATGACCGATGGACAGACAACGAGGTTCAGGCTTTATAAGTTTATTTGCGGAGGACAAAATCTAGTGGGCTCTGGAAAGTCGCATGCAGTCCTCCATCACCGGACTAATTTTAACAGCAGCAGGTCTGGGAGAGTTCCTGGGACAAATTGCTCTGGGTAATTTTGGTGGAAATGGGACTTATGAGAATAACAAAGTGCAGTGAATTGAAAACTGTTTGTGCTACTAACCAGTGTGTTTGTGATTACGATAATAGATAATAGATAATAGATAATAGATTAAAACAATATTATAACAAACACCAGCCTTGCACATTTATGCTATAATTGGCAATGCCCCCACCTATGTTAAAAATAATAGCCACTAATATTCAAATTTTTAGAAGAAAAAGAAAGAGAATAGAAGGTCAAGGGTGTCAGATGTAACTGAAATGAGCCCCTTTCACACAGCGCGTTGATCCCAGAAAACTGCTCTAAAATTGGCAGGGTGCCTTCTGTGTGAACGCAATGTATCCCGAATTGATTCAGGGATCGATCCCGAAATGGGGACCTAATAACATTGCCGGGACCAGTCCCGGAACATGGCCTGTGTGAGCAAAAGTAAAGGGCTGTGTTATAGTGATGATGCTGAAGCTGAGATTGTTCGCCAACTTAGTGGAACGGGTGTGCTGATTTAGAAAAAAATGTGGTTTCTCTAGAGAAAGAACCCGTGACACTGTACATGTGTAACTACTTGACATTGTAACATTACCATTGTATTGTAATCTGTATTGATAAAATATCAGAGAAAAGAAACTGTTAATACATGTCAGAAGCCTTTTCACATCTCAATATTCAAACGTGGTGGCAAAATGTATTCACATTTGCCTGCAAATTACCCATGATACAGTTCTCAGTTATGTTTATACTCTTTATACCTCTTCATTGTCAAGGCTAATGCACGTGCCTTAGCTAATGCCTGTGCATAGAGGGTTTGTTTTTTTCTAGTAAGAGAGTGGATTTGGAGGAATTATATGTTGAGGATTCATATTGTTCGTCCATTATTAATACAGAGATATTGAGTATAATCTTTGTGCTGATGTGAAACGAAATTCAACACTGTGTTGAAACTTTGTTGTGGCAGTTGTCACAAGAAATGTTGATTGGATTGTTCGAATGATTTGTTTACACCCCAGAAGTGCCAATGGAAATTTTGCATTGCTTTAATTAGTGCGAGGAAATGAGTGAAAGAATTAGAGAAGACAGGATATACGGCGGCAGGTCTAAATAATTAGCTGTTATTAATATGCAGACTAACAGATGCCTCTGTTCCAAGTAATGGGTTTAATGTCGTGTCATGATGGTATGGAGCTGCCAAACCACTTGACAAATGCCTGTTAACAGACAATGGTGGTGTTAACAACAAAGGATGAGTTTTTATCTTTTGTGCTAATGAACTTCTAAGTAATGACCTGCCAGTAAATAAGTTAATTGCAGCTTTGATAAAGGAAACTTGTCAGCTCTCCTTATGGAGTGTTAGCCCTTTTGAAGCGAGCTGAATGTCTGTAGGTATTAGTGTGACTTAGGATTGATTGACAAAGTACATGGACTTTAATTAGGGACCAAGCAATGAACTTGTGCAGGAACCTATTGTGCCCATTAGTTTTCTTATTTTGCTTCTGACTGGGAGTCAGCCTATTGAACTGTGGTTAAAAGTTACCTATGACTTCTTGCATCAAACTCCTAAATACTGCTTAGTAGTAAAAAGTTTAGGGATTTCAGGGCTTACTTTTTTTTCCAAGGAGCTCCTGTGCTCCTAAGTTGAAAAAGTTAGGAGCGCATTTAGAAACTTTAGGGGTGCAACTAACTATTTCTGCATTTATATATATGTAATCAAGTATATATGTATATATACACTCACCTAAAGGATTATTAGGAACACCTGTTCAATTTCTCATTAATACAATTATCTAATCAACCAATCACATGGCAGTTGCTTCAATGCATTTAGGGGTGTGGTCCTGGTCAAGACAAGCTCCTGAACTCCAAACTGAATGTCAGAATGGGAAAGAAAGGTGATTTAAGCAATTTTGAGCGTGGCATGGTTGTTGGTGCCAGACGGGCCGGTCTGAGTATTTCACAATCTGCTCAGTTACTGGGATTTTCATGCACAACCATTTCTAGGGTTTACAAAGAATGGTGTGAAAAGGGAAAAACATCCAGTATGCGGCAGTCCTGTGGGCGAAAATGCCTTGTTGATGCTAGAGGTCAGAGGAGAATGGGCCAACTGATTCAAGCTGATAGAAGAGCAACTTTGACTGAAATAACCACTCGTTACAACCGAGGTATGCAGCAAAGCATTTGTGAAGCCACAACACGCACAACCTTGAGGCGGATGGGCTACAACAGCAGAAGACCCCACCAGGTACCACTCATCTCCACTACAAATAGGAAAAAGAGGCTACAATTTGCACAAGCTCACCAAAATTGGACAGTTGAAGACTGGAAAAATGTTGCCTGGTCTGATGAGTCTCGATTTCTGCTGAGACATTCAGATGGTAGAGTCAGAATTTGGCGTAAACAGAATGAGAACATGGATCCATCATGCCTTGTTACCACTGTGCAGGCTGGTGGTGGTGGTGTAATGGTGTGGGGGATGTTTTCTTGGCACACTTTCGGCCCTTTAGTGCCAATTGGGCATCGTTTAAATGCCACGGCCTACCTGAGCATTGTTTCTGACCATGTCCATCCCTTTATGACCACCATGTACCCATTCTCTGATGGCTACTTCCAGCAGGATAATGCACCATGTCACAAAGCTCGAATAATTTCAAATTAGTTTCTTGAACATGACAATGAGTTCACTGTACTAAAATGGCCCCCACAGTCACCAGATCTCAACCCAATAGAGCATCTTTGGGATGTGGTGGAACGGGAGCTTCGTGCCCTGGATGTGCATCCCACAAATCTCCATCAACTACAAGCTGCTATCCTATCAATATGGGCCAACATTTCTAAAGAATGCTTTCAGCACCTTGTTGAATCAATGCCACGTAGAATTAAGAAAGGGGGCGAAAGGGGGTCAAACACAGTATTAGTATGGTGTTCCTAATAATCCTTTAGGTGAGTGTACACTGTAACATATTTTTGCCATACTAGTGTTATTTTTGTATCACTGAGATACTATATATTTTCTGTTAATATTTTGAATTCAATTTAATTCTGCTTTCATTTGAATTTTAGTTAAAAGTTTTAGTAATTCTGTTGCTTTGTCCTTTTTTGTTTTGTTATTTTTATAAATGTCTGTATAATTTTTATTTCAGTTTTAGTTTGGTACATCAGGTTAATGAAACTAAATAACAGGTTAATTTCAACTAAATGAAAATAAGAAAAGTTTGCAGCCGCGGTAATGCTGCTCGGATTGCGTCATATGAGATCACTTCAACGCTGGCTTCACAACCGAGTCCCGAGATGGGCATGGCAGAGCAGCAAGTGCCGGGTCTCAGTTACTCTGTACTGCCGCCAAACCCTCAGCCCGTGGTTGGACCCTTCTTTTCTATGGGTGGGAGTGCCCTTAGAACAAGTGTCCAGGCATGCTGTTGTCTCCACGGATGACTCGTCCACCGGCTGGGGGGGCCACGTACAATGGACATGCGATTTTGGGTCTGTGGACGGGGCCCTGATTGCATTGGCATATCAATTGCCTGGAGTTACTAGCAGTACATCTCGCCCTGGGCCGCCTCAAAAGGCAGCTGCAGGGCAAGCATGTTCTGGTCCGTTCGGACAGCACTGCAGCCGTTGCGTACATCAACCATCAGGGTGGTCTACGCTCCCATCGCATGCTGCAACTAGCCTGCCTTCTCCTCCTGTGGAGTCAGAAGCATCTGAGGTCGCTTCAAGCCATCCACATGCCTGGTGCACTGAACCAGACAGCCGACGAGCTCTCTCATCAGTCAGCACTTCCGGGAGAGTGGCAACTCCACCCTCGGAGCATCCAGCTGATATGGGACTTTTTCGGAGTCGCGCAGGTAGACCTGTTCACCTCTCCGGACTCGGCCCATTGCCAGTTGTACTATTCCCTGATCGAGGGCACCCTTGGCACGGATGCACTGGCACACAGCTGGCCCCAGGACCTACGCAAGTATGCGTTTCCCCCAGTGAGCCTTCTAGCACAGACACTGTGCAAGATCAGGGAGGACGAGGAGCAGGTCTTGCTAGTTGCGCCCTACTGGCCCAACCGGACCTGGTTCTCCAAACTAACATTCCTCGTGACAGCCCCTCCCTGGCCTATTCCTCTGAGGAAGGACCTTCTTTCTCAGAGACGGGGCACCCTGTGGCACCCGCATCCAGACCTCTGGAAACTCCATGTCTGGTCCCTGGACGGGATTCAGAGGTTCTAGGTGGCCTGCCACAATCAGTGGTAGACACCATTACTTCTGCTAGAGCCCCCTCTACGAGGCGCCTCTATGCGCTGAAGTGGAACCTGTTCGTTGAGTGGTGTTCTTCCCGCCAAGAAGAAGGTGTTTGAACCTGCTTTCCTTCCTGCAAGAAGGGTTGGAGCGAAGGCTGTCTCCCTCCACCCTTAAAGTGTATGTCGCAGCTATAGCGGCACATCACGATGCAGTTGAGGGTAAGTCTGTCAGAAGGCACAATCTAATTGTCAGGTTCCTTAGAGGAGGGAGGAGGCTAAATCCTCCTCGCCCGAACTCCATACCCTCTTGGGACTTAACTCTTGTGCTCAAAGCACTTCAGAGTCCTCCCTTCGAGCCACTGCAGTCAGTAGAGTTGAAAATCCTGTCCATTAAGACAGCACTCCTGACTGCAGTAGCCTCCATCAAGAGGGTAGGGGACCTGCATGCACTTTTGGTCAACGAAGCGGCACGTTGTCCTGAGACCCTGGCCGGATTTGCCCAAGGTTCCCACCACCCTTCCGGGACCAGGTGGTGAACCTGCAAGCGCTGCCCTCGGAGGAGGTAGACCCAGCCCTAGCTTTGTTGTGGCACACACTTATATTGACCGGACTCAAAGCTTCAGGACCTCAGAGCAGTTACGGAGGCCAGCAGAAGGGAAAGGCGGTCTCCAAGCTAGCCCACTGGATAGTGGATGCTATTGTCTTAGCGTACCAATCGCAAGACATGCCTTGCCCGTTCGGAGTGCGAGCGCACTCAACTAGGAGTGTCGCCTCATCCTGGGCGCTGGCTCAAGGTGCCTCGCTGGCAGACAGCTGTAGAGCTGCGGGCTGGGCGACACCTAACACGTTCGCTAGATTTTATAGCCTCCGTGTAGAGCCAGTTTCTTCCCGCGTACTTGGCCCTAGTGGCCGGTAAACACAAAGTACCTGTTCTTGTGTCGGCTGGGCGAAGTACCCTGGGCCGGATATGTGCATCTATTCTTCTCCAGTTGTGTTCTCCAGCAATGGCGAACTCTGTTGAGCTCCTCCGTCACCGCTCGGTGTCAGACGTGGCGGCCGTCCATTCAGGCCTACACCTGTAGCACTCCTGGGTGTCCAAATGTAGTGGTTTCCTAACGGCGCACCCCATATGTGTATTCTCCACGGTACCAGCTACCCTACTTGGCTAGCCCTGTGTCTTTCCCTTGACAGAGCCCGCCTGTTGTCTGGGGTGTTCTTTCCCCTGGGATCAGGTTGGATCCACCCCAGAGACCGCCATATAGGTAACACTACCCTGATAGGCTGTCCCTATGTGTATTCTGCCACCCTCTCCTTCCGTTGAAGGACGTGGCTCGCAGCGTTCCATCTTCCGAGATGGGCACGCTTTCCCAGCGTTATCCAATAGTCACTCTGAGTGGGTCTTGCAGGAAAACAGCTGTGACGGAGGCTGGTGAGCTCAAACCTGCTGGAAGGCCAGCATCCCTGGCAAGTTGGTAGGTCAAGCGAGAAGTAGGAGGCGGAGCGTAAACATCCCGTCGCCAGCTTCCCTGAAGCTTTCAAGTTGTCACATCCACAGTCTGCACAACCGGCAGTGAAATGTTCCGCTCCATTGCAAATTCCGGACAAGGAAGAAATTATCAAAGCTTCCAGGACCTCCATATCTGTAGAATTATAAATAATCAAGTCAATAGTCTGTTACGGAGGCCAGCAGGATAAAGTGAAATAAAATAAGGCGGAAGTAGACTTCCAAGCAGAGGTTAACAAATGTATAAAAGAGTATAATGTGCAAACAGGTTTATGACAGAGTTTTGTTACACACTGGATGCAGTGCAATGTCAGTGGATGCCTATTGAACACTGCGTGATGTTTAGTGACTGAGTTCAATCCAATAGTGGGGAAGAAGCCTTGCCAGGCCGGAGCATTTACCAGATGGCAGCAGCGTGAAATGAGGGTTTGCAGGTGATTAGAGTCCATCTTGGTGAGCTCTCGCCTGATTTGCAGCGCTTGGTGTAGACGCCCTGCAGAGGCGGAGAGCTGACCCTGAGATACGCCGGATAAGTGCCTCTTTGCAGGGCTTTAATGGTCATGGCGCACTGAGTTAAAACACTTTCTATCTGCCCAAAATAGAAAGTTTTCAGGATAGCTGGTGAAAGCTGAATTTCCTCAGCTGGCGCACCTGGTACAGTCATTGCCTGGCTTTTTCACCTGTTTTTATAGCAGTCCAGGTCAGTCCTCGGAGATGTACTCCCAGGAGCTGCTCACTCTCTTCTCTGGTGAGCGTCTCTTCCTTGAAGTCCACTCATTTCTTTGTGGCGGTAAAGACATAGTTGTATAAGCTGTTCTTCCAAGTATGCGCCTCATTGTTGTTGGAAATGGGCAGCAAATTTGATGATAGATGGAGCTGGGCGTGGACAAATAGTGTGCATGTGTGTCTATTCTGTGAGCTCTCCAGTTGGGTTCACCTGAGGCAGTCTCCTCAATCCATGGCGAACTCTGTTGAGCTCCAATAAATGTCAGCAGTGCTCAGGCGTAGCGACACTTTTGCTGTCGAAGGGAGGACATGAGAGATGGCATCTTCAATCGATCTATTGGGACTGATGGGTCCGTGTGTAGGCTGAGTTCTGTCATGACAAACTGGGCGATAGTCATTTAGGTAAAGAGGGTTTACTGTTCTTAGGACAGGGATGATGTGGTGAAGGAGGTTCTCCAACCCGGTGAGCTGACGGCAGAACCACCCCATAGTGCTCTGTGTATTCTCACGTTGTGCCAGCTACCCTTGGCGGAGTCGCGTTGCCGCGGTTACAGGCCATGTTTAAGTGATTCAACGGATCCGCTGCCTCTGCAGAAGATTTGATCAAAAGGGAGCAGATGGACCTCAGAGCCACATACGCCGCGTAGCGCCATAGTTGGTGAGACTCTAAGCCGGTCTTTATAACGGAGTTTTGCGGCTTAATCTGAGGCATATCTGTATTCATTCATATTCCTGAATGATGTGTGTAATTCAGCCACCTCACTTCCATGCGATTGAAGTCCACCCACGGTTTCTGATTTGCAGACGTTATTGTTATTGTTTCCGCCGTGTTGATGATAGGCCTGTGAACTCGCTTTCAGCCTCCGAACATGTCCCAGTCGCCATCAAGAGCTGCCTGAAGCGCGGTTCTGGAGTGGGGCGACCAACGTGGGTTCCTCTTTTGTTTGTATTCAGAAATGGCGGCATGATCCGATTTGCCAACGTTTGGAAGTCGCTTTATTGGCGTTCTAAACGGAGAGTAGCAGGATCCAGGTGTTTCTCTACACTGGGCAGGAGACGTGCTGGTGAAAGTTTGGCAGCGCTTTAGGTTTGCTTTGTTAAAACAGCCGCCAGCGACAATTGCCAGCGTCTGGGCTCCCGTGAGCTCATGAAGGCCAGACCGAGCCGCTGGGAAGGCCAGCATGGGCCTGATTGCAGGTTCCAGATGAGGTGATGTCTGGGAAACGTCACAACGCCGATTGACGGCCTCGGCTGTTCTGATCCGAAAAAGAGAAGTTCTCCGACGGTAGCTGTGTCCGGGACCGCGGGCGTGAGCCATGTTTCAGACAAACAATAGATATTACAGTCTCTCATGTCCCGTTGAAAACTTATCCTGGCTCTAAGATCGTCCACTTCATTATCCAAGGATTGAACATTTGCTAGAAGAATGCTCGGGCGAGGAGGTCTGAATGCCCTTTTCTCAGTCTGTTACGGATACCAGCACGTTTCCCACGGTGTTTCTTTGTTCTACGTGCTGGGTCTGTCCATTGTTCACTGAAGCGTTCGAAGGATTCAGATGGCCACAGAGGATCGGCAAAGTGTCCTGAAACAGTCCAGCGTAGAGGTATTGTCCAAAAGAGTTTTGCCTGTCGAGTATATACGCAGATGATAAGTTTGTAAAACTGAGAGTAAAAGAAACCACATGCCAAATAAAAGCAACGTTATTGACTCAAACACTGGCGCCATTTTTCTAAAAGACACTAAAGCAGACTTCAGTCTCAGTTGGAAAAGCAAGGATGTATCCCACTTCAAGCTTCCATCGGCGCTGCGGTCAGGACCACATGCCAACGTTATTGGTGCGTCTCTATACACTCGAAGCGATTGGTCTTCGGTCAGTTCCTTCTTCCAGGCGTTTTTATATGTTATTTTATGTCATGACACATTTATTTATTTCAAATAAAGAGATATTTTTTTTATGGTTTTAGTTTTTGTTAACTATAATAACACTGATACTAGTCAAATCTATATATTTAATAATATGAATCTTTCCTTCCTGTGACGGGGCATCCCAGACAGAAGCTAAAATAGTTTACATTAAATTAAATGTAATTAAAATAAATGACATACAGTTTGTGTAACCAA
Source organism: Paracanthobrama guichenoti (assembly GCA_018749465.1). Taxonomy (NCBI): domain Eukaryota; kingdom Metazoa; phylum Chordata; class Actinopteri; order Cypriniformes; family Gobionidae; genus Paracanthobrama; species Paracanthobrama guichenoti. The sequence goes on from CM031947.1 coordinate 42,356,979, forward strand.
ATCATAACCGGGGTGGAAATTGGACACACTGTGTGACTTTTACTTAATAAACAAGCCCGAAATACACCGGGACTTTTATTTTGAAATGTCTAGGCTTTATTATTGCAGGATGCTCATTTAAATTCAGATGAGGGAGATGAGGGAGTATGCATTCTTACAACTGTATACAACATAGTGATCTCACTGATCTCAAGCCGTCTGAAGCGCGAGCCTGTAGGACGCACAACAGCACCGCGCTCAGGCTTTGAAACGTGAAGTGCTTACATTTATTTAATGAAATCATAGCCTTTTGAAGTTTAATAATCACATTAGGCAGTGTTGTGATTTATTTTTCCATCCCCAAAATATAAGATGCCTTAAAATGATCATTAAGATGCTTGTTATACCATTTAAGGTATTGAAGACTTTTTATGATCTTTCAGAAAACGTGCTCCAAAATACATTGTGCAGTTTGCACACATCTATATAGTCGCAAATGCGAGTAAAACTGTGTTGAAATGGAGCCCTGTATTTCGTAGGATTAAGGGATGTAAAATTTGGTCATGCAGAATAAGGCATTTATATGTGCTTTATAAATATATATATATACAGCCAATATCCTAATATGCACGCTAATAAGCAACTTAAAAGTATGAATGGGACCTAAAAATGTTATTAACGCTGAATGGCCTGACATATGAAACAGTAAAACAAAAACTGTTTATTGAAACTTTCTAAAATACAATAAATAAATAAAAAATGTGTGTTGCATGTGTGTTTTTGCTGAGTAGCTTATCATATTTGATACATCAGGCTTTTATGGCTCATATAGTATGGTATAGGAGAATATGGAGCTCATACCTGAGGAGGAAAAACAACTAATTTTTATCCAGAGGCCCAAACTGAGCAAAAATATGCACTTTAGGTGCAGTTTCTGATATTTATATGGCCATAAGTAAATGGAATTCTGAAATAGCTTGTAAATCAATGAGATTTATTTCAAAATGAAAACATCAACACATCTGAACCAGAAACCTAATACAAATGATGTTAAATCAAAAGGAATTGTTTAAATGAAGTGGACAGCATTAAAAAAAACCTTTTTTTGAGTGTGCAATTTATTGGCTGCAATTTTCTGTTCATTCATCAACTGAAAACAGCATATAAAAGATCAATTCTTGGTATTTAAGAATCAATATAGGTTCATCGAAATGAGAACTGAATAACATTGAGAAATGTATATATTTTTTTCCTGGCCCTAATCATTAGTAATCAAATGCTCAGTAAATGCTGCAGGTCTCATGAAGGTCACGGACATGAATGTGCAAATTTAATTTAACCGAGCTGAGTGCTCGCTGGCTCTTTCACAGATCAACAATTTCATACGAAATTCATTTCAATTTGGACATTTGGACTTGTTTAAGTGGGTTATTTATTTTTTATTTTTTTTACCAGTTTTGCCCATTCAGGACAATTAGCAGATCTGTTGTGAAAATCATAGGTGGGCATTATTCTGTTGGCAGTGTTATTTGTTTTATTGTTGAAAAAAGTTATAATAATTAAAAATTGTATTAATACAATTTCAAGCTAATTGATAAGAAATTTAACTAAGCAGTTTCTGATTTGCCTGCTTATTTAAATCAGATTCTGAACATGTCTTACAGTTTACAAGCCATGCAGGTGTGATAAATCATTAAAGAATAATAATAAAAAAAATGTTGTTGCTTTTAATATCTATTTCAATGTTATATTAATGATGTTGCAAGACTTCATAGATCACTAAGAAGCAAAGAATAATTCATTGTTAACAAACAGCAAGCAATGTGGGAAAAGTAAGAGGATATAACATGATATATCTCATTTTTTCTCTACTACAGAAAACAGCTGAGTTTGCTTTTTTTCCACCATGTGTGCTTTGTTATAAAATGCAATACATTATTGATAATTTCAGGGGTTGGTTAGCAATATAAATAAGAAAAAATGTATATAATTTTAGGATTTCTGATGTTGATTTTAACACGACATTAATTGGAACAGATAAGTGTTGGAGAATAAGTGTTTGTGATAATTTACTTTAAGTAGTTAAAGTACAGTCAAGCTGCTTTTAAAAAAAGTAGTTAGCTACACAGTAGGCTGCTAACAAAAAAGTAGATAATTAAAATTCTGCTACTTATGGAGAAGCCAATTTATTTTAAAATGAATGATATCATTTTGATCAGTGACAGGTTGCCCTTTATCTTACAGTATGTGCACTTACAGTGTACTTACCTAAGAAAGTACTGGTTATTATAAGGTGCTAATTAACATGGGTCAAATCTATGAATTAACATGGGTTAAGGTTAGGGTTAGTATGTAGTTATTGTACTAACTATAATACATAGTATGTACATGGGGAACAGGACTGCCAGTAACCTTTTTTTAAGGTGACCTAGTTTCACATTACTACATGTACTTACTATATTAATAACAGTAAATTATGCAAAATTAAAAGTAACTGACCCTAAACTCTATAGTAAGTACATTTAGTTCAGTAATATAATACCTTACCATAAAGTATAACCTTTTAATCAGATACAGGTTTCTGGCTCAAAACATTTTTTTTTCTCTTGAATTAATAAACTCAACCTAACATAATGACGATGATCATCAAACGTGACCAGAAATATTTACAAAAATAAATACAACTAAAAAAACTAGGATACTGTCATGTTCTACTTTCATTTTCATGGACTTTTAGTTGGTTTCTCTTAGTTACCCGTTCCCTGTGTTCATTTGTTCCCACCAGTCATTATTTGCCATGGAATTTATTTTAACGATCACACCTGTTAGTCTTTAAGTTCATTATCATTGTGTATTTAAGTTCCTCATTTCATTCTGTTCTTTGTCTGGTATTGTTTGTGCTTAGTATACTGTTTCGTTTTAAGTTTTTATCTCTATTGGGTTACCAGATTACCCTTAATAATTGTTAATAAACAAAGCTTCTATTGTGAATTACGCCTATCTTCTTCATCTTTGGACACAACATTCCAAATACAGCCTCATTTATTTAAATGAATTCTTCTTAAAACAAGAATATCTAAAATGCCACACATGTCAAATATTAAATGAGAGAGTGGACTGTTTAGGATGAACACGTTCATTAGAATGAATCAGATTTTACCGTGCTGTGAAAGTGAGGACCGTCTGGGACAAACTGATTTACAGTGCTACAAAATTAAGTATTGTTTAATGAACTGATTCTCTAGAATGATTGTGACTTTTCAACACTAAATAAGAAAGAACAGTTTAGGATGAACAAGTTCACTTGAATGATTCAGACTTTACAACACTATAAAATTAAGGACCATTTAGGATGAACTGATTCTCTAGAACAGGGGTGTCCAAAGTCGGTCCTGGAGGGCCACTGTCCTGCAGAGTTTAGCTCCAACTTGCCTCTACACACCTGTCTGGAAGTTTCTAGTATGCCTAATAAGACTATTAGCTGGTACAGGTGTGTTTAATTGAGGTTGGAGCTAAACTCTGCAGTACAGTGGCCCTCCAGGAGCAGGATTGGACACCCCTGCTCTAGAATGAATCTGACTTTCCGATGGTACATACAATTTATTGCTTTGAAACTATTGTCACACTAATGCAAATTTAGTTTAATGCAGTTATTAGTATCACTATGTTTAGTTGCTTCCCAGTTCTGTTGAAGAATCAGCATTGTGTGCCAATTAGTAGGATTGTTTTATTCAAATTTTTGGACTACCATTTTCTGTCAGCACCAACATGTTTTACCTATAGGTGCCTCATGAAAATATACGATCTGGAAGCCCTTTGCACATACAGCTCTTTTTATGAGACAAATCTCCTGTACATGTATTCAATAGGGCTTAAAATAGCAGTTGAAAATGCTGATGTGTATATTCGTGTACCTGAGGGAAATGTCAAAAAGTTTCCTCTGCCAATGAAGCATTTGTCCTTCAGGAGAAACTAGGACTGCAAATCGTGTCAGACACTAAAAGACGCTGTGGTGTCATGTGCCAGCCGACAGTTTCGGAGATACACAGTTCAACATTGTTTTGTGCAGTGATGTCTCTATATTTGACACCTGGGATAAGAGCCCAGTCTATGCGACACTCTCCTCTGTTTCACGTTTAGCCGTCCTACATTTTTGCTAGAGTTTGCCCTCAGGGTGCTTAAGCTGAGCTAATACTACAACCTTAAGCTAGCCTTAATTCCAGAGCTCTAGCTCAAGATTATTAATATATATTATATTGATATTATTATCAGTGCTTGACATTAACTTTTTGCTCACCAGCCACTGTGGCCACTTTTGGCATCCATACCATGCAGAAAAACTGGCATATAGATATTTCTAATATTATATCATAATTTAGCAGCAGGTATATTATGCTGCTGTCACTTTAAGACATGACGCATGGATCCATTATACTGTTACACATGCATTTTCTCTCTCAACTGTTCACGTTCACTTAAAATATAACTGCCTGTGTTTACGTGAATACTCGCCAAGACATTTACTCGCTATTATTTTGTGTGTATTTGACAGTTTAAGCACAATAATCAGTGAAAAAAAGCTATATTTAATACTAAGAGGCGGCTTTATGTGTGCACACTTTGGGTGTGAGCACAAAATATGCGTGAATGAGTAAAATAATGCGCAATACGCACAATCCCACACCAAAATTCAAGCCCTGTAATACCAACAATATTCATTTAGAGCAAATAAATGAGTGAGGGGAGGTGGGTTTGTGTCAACTCGCTGTCGGAGATATGAGAGGGCTAGAAAGCGCAGGTGGTATCGAGTATCTATTCTGCAGAAAATTAGTATTGGATGTTTTCAGATATATCGCTATGCACCATGATTGCTGTCATGGGTGTGTGCAGGCAGGAAGGTGAAGACAGGTAAATACAATTTTCAAACGAAGGTTTAATGAACAAGGATACTCAGGTGAGTAATACAGGCAGGATTGCAACACTCTATACACTGATGGGACCGGACATAGACTGAAGAAAACAAGAGAACTTAAATAGATTCAAGATTCAAGATTCAAGAGTTTTATTTGTCACATACACAGTTATATACAGAATATACAACCGGCAGTGAAATGTAAACAGGTCCGCTCCATGGACAGTGCAAATTCACAGTTAAAAACACAAGGAGGAAATTATATAGAAATAGGATAAAAAGTACTATCTATATATATCTATATATATATCTATATATATATATATATATATATATATATATATATATATATATATATATATATATATATATATATATATATATATATATATATATATCTGTAGAATTATACACTCACCTAAAGGATTATTAGGAACACCTGTTCAATTTCTCATTAATGCAATTATCTAATCAACCAATCACATGGCAGTTGCTTCAATGCATTTAGGGGTGTGGTCCTGGTCAAGACAATCTCCTGAACTCCAAACTGAATGTCAGAATGGGAAAGAAAGGTGATTTAAGCAATTTTGAGCATGGCATGGTTGTTGGTGCCAGACAGGCCGGTCTGAGTATTTCACAATCTGCTCAGTTACTGGGATTTTCACGCACAACCATTTCTAGGGTTTACAAAGAATGGTATGAAAAGGGAAAAACATCCAGTATGCGGCAGTCCTGTGGGCGAAAATGCCTTGTTGATGCTAGAGGTCAGAGGAGAATGGGCCGACTGATTCAAGCTGATAGAAGAGCAACTTTGACTGAAATAACCACTCGTTACAACCGAGGTATGCAGCAAAGCATTTGTGAAGCCACAACACTCACAAACTTGAGGCGGATGGGCTACAACAGCAGAAGACCCCACTGGGTACCACTCATCTCCACTACAAATAGGAAAAAGAGGCTACAATTTTCACAAGCTCACCAAAATTGGACAGTTGAAGACTGGAAAAATGTTGCCTGGTCTGATGAGTCTCAATTTCTGTTGAGACATTCAGATGGTAGAGTCAGAATTTGGCGTAAACAGAATGAGAACATGGATCCATCATGCTTTGTTACCACTGTGCAGGCTGGTGGTGGTGGTGTAATGGTGTGGGGGATGTTTTCTTGGCACACTTTAGGCCCCTTAGTGCCAATTGGGCATCGTTTAAATGCCACGGCCTACCTGAGCATTGTTTCTGACCATGTCCATCCCTTTATGACCACCATGTACCCATTCTCTGATGGCTACTTCTAGCAGGATAATGCACCATGTCACAAAGCTCGAATCATTTCAAATTGGTTTCTTGAACATGACAATGAGTTCACTGTACTAAAATGGCCCCCACAGTCACCAGATCTCAACCCAATAGAGCATCTTTGGGATGTGGTGGAATGGGAGCTTCGTGCCCTGGATGTGCATCCCACAAATCTCCATCAACTGCAAGATGCTATCCTATCAATATGGGCCAACATTTCTAAAGAATGCTTTCAGCACCTTGTTGAATCAATGCCACGTAGAATTAAGGCAGTTCTGAAGGCGAAAGGGGGTCAAACACAGTATTAGTATGGTGTTCCTAATAATCCTTTAGGTGAGTGTAAATAATCAAGTCAAGAGAAAAAAAAAAAAGTAAAAAATAAGAATAAAGTGGAATAAAATAATTGAAGTAGACTGTGCAGTGAGTAAACTGTAGACTTATAAATATGTGGTTAACAAATGTATAAAGAGTATAATGTGCAAACAGGTTTATAACAGGTTGTTACACAGTAACAACGAGAACAGAAAGTGCAATGCAATGACAGTATGTTTATCCTGAAGTGAAGTCACGTGGTGTTAAATGACTGAGTTCAGGAGTCTGATGGCCTGGGGGAAGAAGCTCCTCCTGAGTCTCTCAGTTTTGGCCATCAGGCTTTGGAAGCACTTACCAGATGGCAGCAGCATGAAATGAGGGTTTGCAGGGTGATTAGAGTCCTTGATGATCTTAGTAGCTCTACCTTTGCAGTGTTTGGTGTAGACGTCCTGCAGAGATGGGAGAGCTGACCCTGAGATACGCTCGGATAAGCGCACAACTCTTTGCAGGGCTTTGCGGTCATGACTGGTGCTGTTCCCATACCACGCTGTGATGCACTGAGTTAATACACTTTCTATCGCCCCTAAATAGAAAGTTTTCAGGATAGCTGGTGAAACCTTGAATTTCCTCAGCTGGCACAGGTGGTACAGTCTTTGCCTGGCTTTTTTCACCTGTGTCTGAATGTGAGCAGTCCAGGTCAGGTCCTCGGAGATGTTTACACCCAGGTACTTGAAGCTGCTCACTCTCTCTACTGGTGACCCCCTGATCATGAGGGGGGAGTATGTCCGTTGCTGTCTCTTCCTGAAGTCCACAATCATTTCTTTAGTCTTGCCAACATTCAGAGAGAGACAGTTGTCCTGGCACCATGATGTTAGATGCTCCACCTCGTCCAAGTATGCCGTCTCATTGTTGTTGGAGATGAGGCCCAGGACAACAGTATCATCAGCAAATTTGATGATAGAGGTGGAGCTGTGTGTGGACAAACAGTCATGTGTGTAGAGAGAGTAGAGCAGGGGACTCAGGACACAGCCCTGTGGAGCTCCCACACTCAGGGTGATGAAGGTGGAGGTGAACTGGCCTGTTCTCACCACCTGAGGCCTGCCAGTGAGGAAGTCCTCAATCCAGTGGCAGAGAGAAGGATTCAGGCCGAGATCCAGGAGTTTGGAGGTTAGCTTGGTGGGAACTATGGTGTTAAAGGCTGAGTTATAGTCAATAAATAGCAGCCTTACGTAGTTCCCACTTTTGCTGTTGATGTGAGTGAGGGAGGAGTGGAGGACATGAGAGATGGCATCTTCAGTCGATCTATTGGGACGATAGGCAAACTGAAGAGGGTCTAAAGTGTCAGGAATGTAGGCGCAAATGGTGTTTTTAATGAGTCTCTCAAAGACCTTCATGACTATAGACGTGAGAGCCACTGGACGATAGTCATTTAGGCAAGAGGGTTTACTGTTCTTAGGGACAGGGATGATGGTGGATTTTTGAAGGAGGTGGGGACCACAGATGTAGCGAGGACTCATTAAAGATAGATATAAACAACCCGGCGAGCTGATCAGCACAGGACCGTAGAACACGACCTGAAATACCATCCGCCCGGCAGCTTTCCTGACGTCCACACGCTTGAGTGCTCTCGAACTTCATCCTCTGAGACAGAGATCACGTGGTTGTTGCTGCTCTGAGTAATTTCCTCTAACGCGCCACTTGGCGGAGTCGCGTTGCCACGGTTACAGTCAAAGCGAGCGTAGAAAGAGTTTAACTCATTCACAAGCGACGGATCAGCGCTCACCTCTGCAGAGGATTTAGATTCAAACGAGCAGATGGACCTCAGACCTTGCCACATGCGCCGCGAGTCGTTGAGTTGGAAATGAGACTCCACTCGGTCTTTATATCGGAGCTTTGCAGCTTTAACTGCACGCCGCAGAGCATAACAGGATGATTTGTATTCATTCATATTCCCTGAATGGAGACCGGCGTTGTAAGCAGCAGTGCGTGCGTTCACTGCCGCGCGGATTAAATTGTCCACCCACGGTTTCTGATTTGAGAAGGACGTTATTGTTATTGTTTGCGTGGCTTGCTCTGTAAGCGTGTTGATGAAGCAAAGTGCCACGTCTGTGAACTCGTGGCAACACAAATGAGATGAATACACACAGCTGACACAGATGAACTAATATGACAGTAACCATGATGACAGACAAGTGACGGGAAAACTAGAACAAAGGAACAATGTCCATGGCAACACAGAACATGACGGTGACATTATGGCGACCGAGACATAGGCGGGGATTCCGAAGACCGTGGTGGAGCCAGAGTGACAGAGGCTCTAGGTGGAGATGGAGGGAGAGAGGAGCCTAACAGAGCCTGAGGGACAAGGCGAAGCCAGAGGAGTGTAGTTGAGGCAAGGCGAGGCGAGGGCGGGTCGATGAGCGACCAAGGCGGAAGCAGCGAGACAAGGGAGCCTGGCGGAACTGGTGGACTGAGGGGCCACAATGGAGATGAGGGAGATAGGAGCCAAGGTGGAGCTACTGGCACGGCGGGCCGAGACAGAGTCCAGGTCGCGGAGGTTGGAGGCAAAGACCGGGAATCCCTGGACTGCGATGGAGCTGGAGACTGGCTGACCCACGGCGAGCCCATACCACCCATGGTGGACTGAGGGTGAGCAGAGGGGCTGACAGGCAGCAGCACAACATGAACATGAACACAACATGAACAACACTGAACATGACGGTGACAATTTCACTTTGTTTATTATTTCAGATAATTCTTATCTGATTCTTTTTAAAAGACTACAATTGAAAAATGTATATATTATACATAAAATTCCACCCACCAAAGTGGCTATTACTCCAACAATGTGATGCAGGCAATTAACCCTGCTTGTGCGTTTGGGCATGAGAGGTTGCGGGTTCGTACAATAATTTCAAAATTATATAAAATATTCAAGAACACAGTTTTCTCACATAACGCAGTTAAACAGCCCCTGCGTAGAGTGAATAATCGATTTTTAAGGTATACCTTAAGCACCCTCCTACGATATAGTTCGGGGAACACACCTAGAAATGGTATACCTTTAGTTAAGTTATACCTTTAGAGTCTTCGTAGCAGACATGTTCACAAGTCCCTGTGGTCCAAGTCAAGTCAAGTCTCAAGTCTTTGAGGTCCAAGTCCAAGTCAAGTTTCAAGTCTCTGAGGTCCAAGTCAAGTCTCAAGTCTTTAGGGTCCAAGTCAAGTCTCAAGTCAAGTCTTTGTTCTATTTTTAGCAATATTTTATTTTTCAGCTAGTTGTTATAATTAACAGTGTATTGAACTATCAGTACTTTAAAAAATTGCATAATAAAGCACACAAAATACTACTTAAATCATTACTGTTACTTTCAAACTTTGTACAAAATTATACTATTTAGAACAACCACAAGGGCGAAAAAAGTGCTGTGTATTTTGAGCTATTTGAGTTGCCGTAGTTTGCTGTGGATCTCAAGCAATGCTGGATAATGTTGTCTTTCAGTGAGTGCCAGCGGTAACAAAACCTGTGTATAGACAAGCGTTACAATAACACAACACAAAGAAGAACATTTCCATCTGCATGTCTCATTTGTGGAAATGAGTCGGACAGGTTCATAAATTGCATATAAAAGGACATGGAAATGTGTACTTCTTGAAAATGGACCGCAAGCAAGCCTCTGCTGCTGTGCAACACTGCAGCTTCCCTTCGGATGAATTGATTGCTTTTCAAATTAAATGACAACATTTTGTAAGGTAAGGCTTGACTATATTGTTACTATTTGTTGCTAATTTATTTAACAGCAGCTTTCTAATGGGTGATGAATTTGCGTGCTTTCAGATGCGTCACACGCTCGCTTGCTTGGTGTGTTTAGAAATGTTTTGTGATTATTCACTGCTGCAGCACATATTTGTGAATGAATATAGAGTAAAATGTGGTGTTTCGTGCTGTAATGCGGGGTAGTAAATAGAGAACGTAATCGGGAATGCAGTGCCAAAAGACACAAAACACATTTTTTCCACAAGTCTCAGTTTTCAAGTCCATATCCAGTCCAAGTCAAGTCTCAGGTCAGTTGTTCGCAAGTCATTTTTTTTTTGCGACTTAAGTCCAAGTCGCAGACTCGAGTTTCCATCTCTGGCGCTAAGAGATAACGTTATCGGGAAATCCAGTCATGGACCTTAACAGGGTGGACATTTTAAGCTAATTAAGCCCATTACTAGCTAAGGAAAGAACAACATGCTAGAAGAAAATGTACATTTAGAGATAATTTAATTAGATGTATAAAATTCATGTCCAGTGTAAATTGACACAACAGGGCAGACGTTATGTTTTATGCTATTATAAGTCTATATTAAAGAGAGAAAGTATATGACTAATGATTACTTTGTTCTTGTTCCCTTTCCTTTTCCTTTTCATCCCTTTCTATGTAACCTTTATTTCAAAGAGAAACTGAGAAATCATGATTGGAATTTGGGAACATTGGAATTTGACTGTCAATTGTTTCAAAATGTTTTTATTTTTTATTATTATTTTTAGTAATTTGTGTTGATGAATAATGAATTCTACCAAACAATGGGAAAAATATTCATCAGATCCATTCACTGATGTCACTGATCCCATGTTTTCTGGATAACGAGTGAGCCAGGGGATAGCATATTATACATAAACTTCTAAAATCACTATGCAATAATGAGTGTATGAAGTGAATGAGTGTAAACTTTATGAATAAAATGAGTAGAGCGTGATTGTAAATCATATAGCCGTGTTGGTGCATGTGAATGTCTTCGTTTGTGTTCTGCAGAAGAGAAAAGGTCATACAGGTTTGGAAATAAAAAACGTGAGAGAGTAAATGATAGAATTTTTGGTTGAACTATCTCGTTTGCTCTGTAACTGCAGAGTGCTTTTATACAAAATAGCATGTATCCTTGGTTACAGAAATGTGGCTAACCATCCCTGGACACAGTTTCATTTTGTGCTCTTCACAGCTATATTTTGCTGTCACACGCTTTGAGCTCCCGACAACATGAGCTGCCCTATTAATGTGAGTAGAGTGTTATACTGACGGTTTAAATGTTATTACCAATATTTCATAATAATATTAAACTGGCATGTAACAGTCTACAATATAATCTGTCTAGTTGTAATGACGATATCATATGTAAGCTGAAAATATATGCGACCTGTGATGCTTGCTCTGAAATAACTCTTTTCTAAACATGATTTGGTAACTGTCTCACTATTAGTACAGATGAAAATGCTTGTTATTGTTCTGGATAATGAAATGTGGAATACTATAAAATGTCTGTCCTGTAAATCTGTCCTTGAAAGTCAAATTTTTATTTAAAAAATGACCAACAGGAAACCCATTTCTCTATAAACTCATTAGTCGGTTGTTCTTTCGAGGGAGGAAGGCTGTTGCATGCACTTGAAAGAAGAAAGCAAACTGGATCTAACCAGGTCAGACAGAGAAGAGGATGGTCCAGGCGCACAACTACAAGAGGACAAGTACATCAGCATCTCTAGTTTGGGAAACCTCTAACTGGTGCTCAGATTGAAGCTTCATTGAACACTCTAGACACCAACTTCATCTTCAGCTTCATCTGCTTTAGTGTTGAAAACAGTCTTGTATGCTGCTGGCCTTTTTGACTTCTTCAAAGACAAGGACATATCTGACAGTGACAAACAAGACAAAAAAGAGAATGGCAAAATAACTTCAAGACTGTATGAATAAATGATTAGGAAAGAGTATTAAAGTTTGTACTTTAAGTTTAAAGGGTTTTCGAGCTATTGTAGGAACAGTTTGCTGAAAGGTCCTTCAAGCAGAGAAAAAAAAAAGGAAAAAGGGTATAGTAACTTAAGATATCACAGGAATACAGAACTATGTTACGAGGGGGCAATTTTGTTTGAATTTGTAGATGTGAATGGTACAGAAAAGTATGATTATTTGAAAACATACTTAAGTTTTCTCTATCAACGTCTATCCATTGCAGTGGCTATACGGCTTCATCCCATGACGTATCAATGAGTTTATGAAGGTCGGCTATGAAAGTGCGGTGCCAGGTGATACGGGGGCGACCGCGTCCCCGTTTGCTGCCTAATGGAATCCAGTTCATAGCCACTTGAGTGAGGCGCTGCCGCAGCATGCGGAAGATAACTATGATGTCCAGCCTGTCGAATCCAATCCATCACCACACCTCTTCATTTCGGATTTTTTGAGGATACGTCGGAGACATTGATGATGAAAGCCATTTACCTTGTTCCGAACATGAGCCGATAGGCTCCAGGTTTTGCTGGTGTAGAGGACAGTTGACAGGACGATGGAGTCATGTAGCCGAAGTGTGACATTAACGGAAATGCTCGTTGATGACCATAATGGCTATAGCCGGCAAAAGACAGTGGAGGCTTTTCCAATCCTGCTGCAAGTGTCCACTTCGGTGTCTCTGTTCCTGCAGACAACACTTCCAAGGTATGTGAAGCTTTTTACGACCTCAAGGTGCGTGTTGCTGACAGTCACGCACCCTGCTTTGCCGACCAGACCTACCGGTATGGACTTTCAGCGTTAATTCGCAACACGACCTTCCCTGCTTCCTGGGTCAAGTGTGTCATGACTATTTGTAGCTGCAGATCATGTTCCGCAAGTAGCGTCACATCGTCTGCAAAGTCCAAGTCGGTCAAGTGGTCGTGGTCGGTCCAAGCCCCAACATAGTCAGTTGACTATGAGAAACAGCATGGGAGACAGAATACATCCTTGTTGGACACCTGTCTTGATGTCGAAAAACTTAATGGCAGTGTTGTAGTACTCTGTCTTGGACTCTGTCTCGAGACCATATTTTAATGGTCTTGGTCTTGTCATGGACTCGTGTGCTGACTCGTACTCAAACATATTAGGAATTGGACTTATTCCCGAGTCCACTCGAGTCCCATTCAAAATATTTCATGATTATCACTGTACGTTAATATTTCTTTAAATTGATGTTTGATTGACACATCCAATGATCTGTGATTTTTCTTGTGCGCAACTGTGCATGACTTGAGACGTTAGTGTTAGTTTCTGCTGTCACTCTTGTGCACACCCTCCATAAATAAAAAGTTAATTAAATTGAGTTCTAATGTTGTTTGTGGGTTTTCTCTGATCTCGGGCTCGACTTGGACTCAACCCTCTCTGAACTCGGTCTCGACTCCGACTCGAATGAGCTGGTCTCGACTACAACACTGCTTAATGGCGCATGACGACCGAAGATAAAGATCTTTATGTCGACGAATGGCTCCTGTACGCCATACAGCCTCGGGATGCACCAGTCGCGGTGGATACTATCGAATGCTTTGGTGAAGTCGACAAAATTAATAGATAGTCAGTTTCGATATTCGACACATTGTTCGATGTTTCAGAGGGTGAAGATCTGGTCACAGCATGACTTGGAGTCATTTATCGAGGGCCACTTGATGGAGCAAGATGGCGGGACAGTAATGTAATACCGCGCCAATTTGTGCAGTCTTGGGGACCCAAACAATGATGCCTTTTCGCCACTCGTCTGGGACTTGCCTTGACCTCCAGCACATATTGAAGAGAGCCGTAAGATGTTTGGCCATCACATTGCCTCCCACACTGAGCATCTCCGGGGCGATTTCATCCAAACCCCACCCCTAAACATATCCATCACTGGGGCATAAGCAGATCATATGAAAATGTTTGAATGAGACAAATTTGTACGAATTAGCCACCAATTTACCAATTTGTAAAATAATTATGAATTGATATGCACTAGTTATCTTAACTAAGTATTAGAATGCTCATCGGAGTTGTCATTTGTAATATCAAACCCTAACTTAAAATGTGAATGGTTTAGAGAAATGTTTTCCTGGATCATCAGTTGCTGGTCCAGGAAAACATTTTTCTAAACCAAACAAATCCAGCCTGGAAAAAATCAAGATCATTGTAATTGTACCACTTCAAGTAGTTCCATTTCTCCTTCATTTTCCACTTTTCCCAAACCTTCCTTTGTTATTAGTGCATTTTTCAGCTCATGATGCCTTTAGAAGACAAACACCACATATTTTATAAAGACAACAGTTTCTCAGAATACTGCATCAAGTAATCTTGATATCATATGATTTTTTATTTTTTTATTTATTGGCTTTCAAGTTATCAAAGTCAGTCCGGTTCAGTTCATCTGGCTGATGTTTTGAACTATCATGTGCCTGTTAATTTGTTTGGTAATCATATTATGCAGATATATGAAGACATATCATGTGAAATAACATAAAAAAATGGACCAGTTTAGAATATCTTATATAAGACTTAATGAAGTAACCTTGAAATGAATCTCCATCTTATTTTTTATGCTGTAGACTTATTGTTATTGTTAATAACTTTCTAATTAGATTCAGTGTGGTTTCAAAGACGTATAAAGTAACTGTAAAGTCGATGCTGAATATAATGGTTCTGGATAACTATACAGCAGCTCTACACATGGACTGTCAGTAGATGAGCAAAGGGTCGAGCAGTTCTGAGGTGTAGGGCATTTAATGGTAGGACTTCAACTTTAAAGCCATGTACCTTTTCCTAGATGGGGCAAGGAGAGTGAAACGAATGGAGTATAATAACTCCCAATGCCAGTGGATGGCTGCTTTGATTGATGAGGCAAAGCAGGACCTTGATAGGTGAGGCAGAGTAAGCTGTAAATCTGTGTGCTATGTTTTCCATTCTGAGAAATACGGCCCTGTTATTTCTATGCATGACCCTCTGTGAACGAAAGACGTCTGCTGAAAAGTGCACTATTGTTTGGCCATGTTCAACCTTTGGTGCTCTCTCTGAGCTGAGCTCTTCAAATAAATAATTAACCTAAATAATTTATTATTTTGTGGAATAGTCAATGTGAATTTCTGAAGAATATCCTGGCCATTTTCAGTCAGTATATTTACAGTGAATCATTCGGACTGCTTCTAAGAACTGGATAAAGCAAATCATTGAAACAACCCAATTTTTAAAAAAATAAAATTTTGTTCACAAAGCAGACGTCACTACTTTTCTCATGAATGTGCTATTTTTTATTTTGGAGTAGAGAAAAAAATCTATTCAATATACACTCATCTAAAGGATTATTAGGAACACCTGTTCAATTTCTCATTAATGCAATTATCTAATCAACCAATCACATGGCAGTTGCTTCAATGCATTTCGGGGTGTGGTCCTGGTCAAGACAATCTCCTGAACTCCAAACTGAATGTCAGAATGGGAAAGAAAGGTGATTTAAGCAATTTTGAGCGTGGAATGGTTGTTGGTGCCAGACAGGCCGGTCTGAGTATTTCACAATCTGCTCAGTTACTGGGATTTTCACACACAACCATTTCTAGGGTTCACAAAGAATGGTGTGAAAAGGGAAAAACATCCAGTATGCGGCAGTCCTGTGGGCGAAAATGCCTTGTTGATGCTAGAGGTCAGAGGAGAATGGGCCGACTGATTCAAGCTGATAGAAGAGCAACTTTGACTGAAATAACCACTCGTTACAACCGAGGTATGCAGCAAAGCATTTGTGAAGCCACAACACGCACAACCTTGAGGCGGATGGGCTACAACAGCAGAAGACCCCACCGGGTACCACTCATCTCTACTACAAATAGGAAAAAGAGGCTACAATTTGCACAAGCTCACCAAAATTGGACCGTTGAAGACCATGTCCATCCCTTTATGACCACCATGTACCCATTCTCTGATGACTACTTCCAGCAGGATAATGCACCATGTCACAAAGCTTGAATCATTTCAAATTGGTTCCTTGAACATGACAATGAGTTCACTGTACTAAAATGGCCCCCACAGTCACCAGATCTCAGCCCAATAGAGCATCTTTGGGATGTGGTGGAACGGGAGCTTCGTGCCCTGGATGTGCATCCCACAAATCTCCATCAACTGCAAGATGCTATCCTATCAATATGGGCCAACATTTCTAAAGAATGCTTTCAGCACCTTGTTGAATCAATGCCACATAGAATTAAGGCAGTTCTGAAGGTGAAAGGGGGTCAAACACAGTATTAGTATGGTGTTCCTAATAATCCTTTAGGTGAGTGTATAAAATATAGTATTCTGACCGTTTCGTGGCAGACCCGAGTAAGGGAATTTGACTCTGGCATCTAAGTCAGTTGAGTCCTGAGTTTGTCCTTTTTTGTCAAGTCCAATTAGGCATTTAGTCCCTCAGCATGGCGGAGTGAGCATTTGTTCCCCATAGTGTCTAGGAGTTGCCATTCGAAAGGGAACATCTCAGGTTACGCATATAACCATGGTTCCCTGAGAAGGGGAACGAGACACTGCGCCTCATTGCCATGCATCGTCAACACTCACCTGTCTACGTCTCCAAGAAGACCAAGAATTTGATGACGTCTAATACAGTTGCCATTTTATACTCACACCGCACCGGTAGTTATGCAAATGTCAAAATATATTAGTTTGAAAATCATGCACTATGGTAAAAAGTGTCTAATATAGTATTGTTCAAGGAACTGTGTGAAAACAATTCTTTATAATTTTATAATCTGCCCCTGTAACCACACTCTAAAAAATGCTGGGTTAAAAACAACCCAAGTTGGGTTGAAAATGGACTAACCATTAAATAGGTAATAACCCAGTAAATGGGTTGTTTTAACCCAGCAATTGGGTTGTTTTAAGCAAACATTTAACCCAACCACTGTGTTAAAACAACGCATTTACTGGGTTAAAACAACCCAATCACTGGGTTAGTCCATTTTCAACCCAACTTGGGTTGATTTTAACCCAGCATTTTTTAGAGTGCATAAAGTGTGTGAAAAAGAATAAAAGTTGGTGTCTTACTGCCACTATTATTAATTTTCCGCTAGAAATGGCAGTGAGTTTTTAGAGTTTTGCACAAATATACACTCTAAAAAATGCTAGGTTAAAAACAACCCATGTTGAGTTAAAAATGGACAAACCCAGCAATTGGGTTGTTTTAACCCAGCGATTGGGTTGTTTTAACCTAGCAATTGGGTTGTTTTAAGCAAACATTTAACCCAACTGCTGGGTTAAAACAACCCATTCACTGGGTTAAAACAACCCAATCGCTGGGTTTGTCCATTTTCAACCCAACTTGGGTTGTTTTTAACCCAGCATTTTTTAGAGTGTTGGTAGAGGCACGTTTTCCCAGTAAGCTGCTGCAATAATCAAAAACCTAATATTCACCATAAAATTAATTCTGAAGCCCTCCAGTAAAGGTCACCATTTGGAGTCATTTTTACGAGTGGCACATTTTAGTGTTAGCTATTCTAACTTGCATTGATATGGAACAAGAGAGAGCAGAGTAATACAAGAGACATGAAAGTAGCACTGGTATGTTGCCATGACTAGTGGTTGTATCCAAAAATATTATTAACCAACCAGCATCAGGTACTGCAGAGAGTCGTGCATTAAAGAGAAATAAACACCTCTTGGGACCCTGATGGTTTTATTGAAGTGTTTGAGAGGTGGGGTCTGAAAACAGTCTGCCAACAGCTAGCAATTGCGCTGTCAGGCTGCCTCATGCTCTGTGACATCCTCCAAGCTTTCATTTGGCTCCTTGTCAAAATCGAGTAGTGTCACGGCCCCAGCAGCCAGTCAGGCTCTTGGGGAGATCAGAATGAAATTTGGCTCAAGTGGGTCTTCTGCCTCTTCAGAGGGAATTTCAGATGATCTTGGGAAATGGATGGATTCTATTCTTTCTGGCTCTTGCTGTCTGACTGTTTTTCTCACTTATAGACATAAACAAAAGTCTCATCTAGTTACCACTGGTAACTAGCGCACTGACAAAAAAAAAAAAAAAAAAAGAACAGCCTAAAGAGAATAATTTCTAATACATTCTAATAGGGTGGCAGAGGCATGGCCAGGTCATTACTGGATTTTAGAATGAGGGTAGCCTATACAGAAAAATATAATCATTGTGTTTGTACAATGTCTTGCACTGTAATCTTTGTCTTTACTCAAAAAGACAGCTGAACCCAAGAGCACCAGAGAATTATGAAATATGATCCACTTTAGAGCATCCTTTTCTTTCATTTAAATGGAAAAAAACATTTTTTCTTAATCATTATAAACATTTTAATAGTCTGAATTTTCTTTTGTTCTTTTAGCGTAGTAAATATATTTCTCATGTATTCCAGTAAACATGAACTGTAGATATCAGTCATATTTAAAAATTTATTTAAAAATGGCATTACATTAGATAATTACTGGTGAATTAAGACGAGCTTTGTGACTAAGACAACCCTAAGCCTAAAAATGAAGTCAATAGTAACCAAAACTGCTTGGTTGATTTGTTTTGGGTGAACTATTCCTTTGTGTCCAAATTGTCTAAATACATTTTGGATCAACTTAATGTTAAATATAGTAAGAACAACATTTCATAGGCTTGTTCTTACACTGTAATTAATTTGTGTCTAGACAGACACAAATTAGAACAGAATAGCTTAGCTACATGTCTCTGTGATTTTTATGACAACTTTTGACCTTTGTTTTGACAGAACTATTCTAATTCATTGTTCACTACTGCAGTAACATCTGAGAAGGCCACGGGTAATAAAAGCTCCGGCAATTTATCATACTCCAATCAACGTCAAACATGTAACAACTCTGGTTTCACTGAGAGTTTTTCCACTTAATTTAATAAGGTTTGTAATACAACATTTCTGCTAGAGGTGGTGAGGCTTTGTAAGTTTTCGAATTCATATGACAGTATATTCATATTTACTCTGCCTAATTTTGTTCCAAACAGGATTTATTTTTTTCTGCTTAACATTATAAGACCTCATTGGTTCTTGTGCATTACGCATATGATGTCATTAGGAAAGAACTCCAGAAGACTCCGAAGTCCCAACTGGCTGAGGTGACTGAGCACCATGTCCCTGTGTTCGCACAACTGCTCTCTCGACTGGGCCAGAATCATTGATGGGCCCAGTCGTTGAGGTAGATGGAAATGCGAACACCACACTCTCTCATGGCGACAGGGACAGCCCGAAGGGTAGTACTCTGTACTGATATGCCTGCCCCTCGAATGCAAAGCGATCGCTGCATCTTAGGGTGTAGAAGCCCGTCTTCATATCGGTTGGCGGGACCGACTCTATTGCGTCCTTCGCCAGTAGGGGAGCAAAGTCCATCGCCTAGGGGAAAAACTCTTTAACGTGTGAAGTACACAGAGAGATAGCCGCAGCAAAAACACAGGGAATAGTGCAGCCTGAGTTTTGCACTCACAGTAATGGAACGCCCCACCAAACCAAAAGAGTTGCTATAATAACAGCAGTTTTTGCTCTATGCGTGCTCGCGGTCCTCGCTGTTGCGCCTTCACACCAACACTCAAAATTTCTCCTCTCTCTCATTCTATTTCTCTCTGTACAATACAGGAACACTCTTCAGCAGCATACAATCGGCTCCGAAGTGAATGACAAATGTGCTCAGCATCCGCTATCCGTATTTATACCCGTGTTGAGGGGCGGAAAGCAAGATGCAAATCTTGCACGCCAATGGCCATTGGCCCATTCTGTATACACTCTAAGCTGATAGGGCTCCCAGAAGTGATCCCAATTTGTCAGTGACTTCCGACGGACGTTGAACGTGACCAACTGAAAGGGAATGAGAAACATCTGGGGAGACTAATCAACATGAAAAACTACAATAAACTACAAACATGAGAGGTAGAGTTGTGTGTCATCAGCATAGTAGTGATAGGAAAACTCAGAGTAGTCCATCTGTTTCCGTAGTTGGGAAGTGGACGTAGGAGAATATGCAATTAGGATAATATGCAGTGATCAAAAACAAGTATTCCAGAGAGCCAAGTGATTTGCCAATTTGATTTGATGAGTTTTCCTCCATAATGACTTCTTTATCAAGCTCAGGCTTTGCAAATGTCCGCCATCAGTCACTAAGCAAAGTGACATCCATCACTGAGGCAGAGAGTTGGTATTGGCTGTTTGTGCACTGACAGACTGTTTCCTCATACTTGTAGGGTTGAGAGTGAGTACAAGCTTCAAAGGATGTGCGAAAGTATTGAAAAGTCATTTTATGTTGGTATATTCTGATTCTTTTCTAGGAATACATAAATTATTCATATAGATAGCATAAAATAATGTATGACAACCTGTAAACCCTCTGATTTATTGTAAACATCATTACTATTTTTAATGTGGATACTAAAATCCATTATTAATTTTTAATAATGGATTTGAATAATGGATGGGGGTCTTTTTGTATTATTTGGATTTTAGTATGTTTGTTTATTATACATGTATTGTTTATTGTTTGCATTTTGTATGTTTGTTTATTAAGCAGTATTCTTCATGGGGTAATTAGCTGTTTCCCAAAATGTTGGTGGTTTACAGTTTTACCATCCTTGTGGGAACATTTTTGTTCCAGCTCTGAATTAAGCCCTTCAGTGTGTTTATTAATGGTTTGATGATGGTAATGAGCAGCTGTAGACATAATGCTGTAGGACCATAGAGATTTGTTGATGAGTTCCATTCTGGAGCTGCCACAGATCTTCAGAGGGACAATGGGCAAGAGTTTTCATTGTTACAGTGCTGTATTAGCTTGTGTTCTGGAGTCATGTTAATGCCAAGGGAGGCAGATGAATGTAAATTCAGACTGAAGGCTTGTGTGACTCAGGCTGGATGAGTCCTATAAAGGTAAAAAAAAAAAAAAAAGAGTTCTGTGAAGGTACAAATTCCTGATTAAGATTGGAAGATACACTTCTTTGATAATAGCTCATTGATAAAAGCTCATTGGTCACTGAGACCATGAGAACCCGGCCCATCAACTGAACAGAATTGTCAAGCAAATCGCATGTTCTCTTTGAGTCAGTTGAACCATTAACACAGCAGGGAGTTTGCTGCGCCTGTTAACACCCTCCTGCTGAGAGACACTGCCGCGCACACCAACCTTCTCTTATTCTCCAATGACTGTACATAAAGCTTATGACTGAAATTCTGCTAAAAAATGGCAGGTGAACACCAGCTACTGTACAGATGACATGTCGTTTTTTTAAGTTGATCTGTCTGTTTTTCTTCCCCTGTAAGTCAGTTGCTCATTTTAGAGGGAAACCTCTAGGAAGGACAAATACAAATGTGTTTTTGTTTTCTTTCAATATCTATTTAGCCCATAGCCTATAAGCAGTGGTGGCGTTTCACAAAAAACTAGGGTATGGCATGAGTCCTTCTGGCCATACAACAACAACATTCCCAAATAATCACATTAGCCTATGTCTGAACAAAATGTGGACAAAAATCCACTAAAAGAACTTATCAACAGACTTAACAACAACAACAAAAAAAATCAATGCTAATACTGAAACAGCCCTATATGGCCTTCATTGTGACCTAACCAAACGCGACACGTGAGAAAAATTATCTTTTCCATGTTAATGAGAGTTTTTTTTTTTTTTACTAACAAGCTGCAATGGCGATTCACAACGATTCTATTTTACAAACAGTTTTTATTTTTGTGCTGTTGTGGTTGGAACAACATACAAACGACGGGTGCAGATTATGTGCTTTATTTAATGTAAAGGGAATTTAAAGTAAGTTTGATATAATTTGTTGTGACCTTTATAGACAGCCTTAACGAAAGCAATAATTCACCTCAGATGTATCATATGTATATACTGATCAGTATGTATATTTAATCATGCTAAAATGGTGTAATATTTGGGAATTCGATATTGTACTTCTCCATTTCATTATGAAAGCAGTCAGTGCGCTTGCGGAGAGAGCCCACCCACACGTTCTTCTGATTGGCTGTGATTTTTGATTGCTAGATCTCGGGTTGAGTCTGGTTTGCCGCAGACAATCTTGTTGCATCGTGTCTCTAATCGCGTCTGGTTAGGACACAGAGGATGTTTAAATTTGCTTTTCAAAGCTGCAACAGAACTAACAAGCAGCATCGTGAGCTGTTTATTTCCCCTGCTTGTCTGAATGCCAGGGTATGGCAGCTGCCATACTCTGCCATATGTAAACGCCGCCCCTGCCTATAAGTACTCTTATATTTTTGACTATGTCTGCTTGAGGAAAAAATAAAATATTCCCAAGAACATGCTCATCAACCACTCTCAGATGCCCCTATTGTCACACTTCAGTCTGCGCCACCATTTGGCTATTTTCACTCTTTACAGGAATATAACTGTACGCATATTTTTGAAGAATTATGGCATACTGGCGTTTCTATATTTCTGATATTTTGCCATATTTCTATTACTTAGAATCTACCCTACTAACTACAACATTATGGTTTGATTCACAATTTAACTGATTTCTTGTTTAACCCTATTATTTGATGACCAATTAGCAACTTCGTTCTTTTCTGTAACCGACTAAAGTGTGGAATAACCTGCCCACTGAAAAGTCCCATCCCTCAATGCCAAAAGCAGACTGTAGAAGAGCTGTAGAAGATTTTTGTCTCTCCTTCTTTTGACAGATTGTTTTCATGCTCAAAGTAAAGTCTACTGTACTGTTGAGAAATCAGTTAATTTGATTTGGAAAAAACAGGATTCCTGCAGGTTTCAGTTGGGCAATCTCAATGAAGGATAAAATATTGTTTGCAAGGTCTTTCCATCTTTGTGTGTGATATTAGATGCACAGTGTGCTTCATTTGTTAAACATGAGGACACAAGCAGAGGAGTTTGAAAACCATTCTAATGTAAATCGTTGTGCCAATTCAATGTGGCAATTTAAAGTAATAATGATTTTACAAACAATTTACACAGACATTTGTTCTGATTTTGTATAAAAAATGGCCAATGAATTCTGAGGCTGAGACACAGTGGGCTGTAAGTAATCATCTAGCATACATTTTTATCTAGCGCCTTACAGCACACTTATGATTTGGGCATTCCCTCCGTTTAACCAGGGGTTAAATGCTTTGCTCAAGGGCACAATGGTTATAGCTCATTGCTTGCTCCTTGTCGAGCTTCAGCCAACAGCCTTTGATTACTAGCCCTGAGCTTTAGCTACAGTACTAAAACCATACAATGCTGTTCTTCCTGTCAAATGTTCTGCTATTAAAAGAAATGTCACATCAGTTGGATGGTATGTAAGTTTATATCATGTCCATAGACCATTCTTGAATGTGGAATCATTTTGAATTGCTGGATGCTACGCAGTGCCACAAGCAGTTGCCATCTGTCAAGCAGAATAATTTTAGGTAACACTTTATTTTACGGTCTCCTTTTATATTACATGTGCTTACTGTAACAATAACAGTAAATTATGCATAATTATAAGTAATCCCGAAACCCTGTTCCTAACCAGGCTGTGATTTACACAATGGCCTTCGGGGGGTCAGTTAGGGGTGAGGTCTCTGGATAAATTGAGAATCACATTTTTTATTTTATTTTTTTTTTCAAACAATTCTCACATGATTTTCAACAGAACACTAAACAAAATAACATGAATTACTAGAACTTCTGACAAATGATGAATTTCTGCAGCCTATTCACAAATGTTTAAACAATTTAATAATAATAATCTTTATTTTATATAGCACCTTTAAATGCTACTTCAATTTGAATGAATTATTTAAAAAAATCTTTTAAATGAATGATTCATAAATACTTAAATTGTTTCATTATTGGATGAATTGTTTCTGAACGAATCTAATGAATGAATGAATGATTCAATGACATACATTTTTAAGTGGCGACAAATTAGGAAGATTAGACCCTTCCTATCAGAGCAGGCCTAACAACTCCTGGTCCAAGCTCTTGTTCTCTCCAGACTGGACTACTGTAATGCTCTTCTAGCAGGCCTTCCAGCATGCACTATCAAACCCTTGCAACTGATCCAGAATGCAGCGGCGAGGGTGGTCTTCAACAAGCCGAATAAAGCGCACATAACACCTATCTTCATCAGTTTGCACTGGCTGCCAATAGTCTCTTGCATCAAATTCAAGGCACTGGTGCTTGCCTACAGAGCAACCACAGGCTCTGCCCCAATATACCTAAACTCGCTTGTGCAGACTTACGGACCCTCCAGAAGCTTGCTTTCTGTAAGTGAACGACGCCTCGTAGTGCCATCCCAAAGAGGCACAAAATCACTCTCATGGACCTTTTACTGGACCGTTCCCACCTTGTGGAATGACCTGCCTATCTCAATTTGAGCAGCCGAGTCTGCATTTTCAAAAAACATCTAAAGACACATCTTTTCCAGCAGCACCTGACCAATTAAGACTAAGACTTAACTATACTATTCATATTTCTGTTTGTTTATTTATAAAAATAAAATAAAATAAAAAACTGTATGTGTACTGCGCTAGACTAACTGAGACTTGTTACAGCATTTGTATACTGTTGCCCCTTGTTTGTCTGATTGCTTCTTGTAACATATAGTCCACGTTGCAGAACCCAAGTGCAGTTTATTTAACTCAAAACAACAAAGTAAACAATGACTTGATTTGATCTTGGCTAACTTGACAACAACAAAATATAAACTTGGACCAGACGAAGACTCACCACCAACGGGTTACAACATTCAATACAAGGACACATGGCAACCATCAGTGTTTAAATACATCTGTGAACAGTGATTAAACAATGAACAAATGACAAAATGACACAAGAACACATGAGGGCATGGAAATCACATGACATCCAGGAAACCTGACAGTGACCATGATAAACTTAGAACATGAAACATAACCCAAAACACACTGTGACACTTCTATTGCTCTCCTCATTTGTAAGTCGCTTTGGATAAAAGCGTCTGCTAAATGATTAAATGTAAATGTAGTGGTGTAACAATGTAATTGATGCAATCTGTATTTGAAGTGTCAAGTTACTTTCAAAAGGTGATTTGCTCTATTTTGTCCTCTACTTTTATCCCAGTACTTCTGTGATCATTTGAATATTTGCAACATTGAAATAATGATGATACTATGTGGTTGAAAAGACTGTGACGCTTCACACATGACAACCGCTCTCTCTGGATCAGCGCCAACACAGATTTGAATGTCCTGGTATGATTTTGTCAGAGGTTTAATAGACAGGCGAATCATTGTCATTTTGGAATAAGATCACATGGGTGTTTGAATCGAGATCATCATTTTTAATGATTAATCGTGCAGCTCTAATGTATACATATAGTCCTACACATGCATAATATTATAGTAAGGAAAACAACTTTCACGTGCAATTGACAGATAGACTGCACGCTCCTATTCTACTTATTCTACCTATAGCTCCTAGGATACTTTAAGCAAACGGTTTGCTTCATACATTCGTTTAATTAACAGCATTAAAGAAGGCAAATGTTATTATTCAACGGAACTGTGTATGCTATATGTATTTAAAACAGATTATGTTCTTTGTCCATGCAAGAAAAGCACTTCCCTGAATGAGTGGGGTTTTATAGTGTATTTAATTCAACAGTAATGTTAATTGGATGACTCATTTCAGGGGTGATCAAAATTATGATTTAAAATCAGTCAGAGGTAGAGCTAGAAATTCATCTTCATATTTACAGGTATGTATTTACATAGGTTCATAGGTATTTACAGGCTTCATATTACGGGTAGACTTCTTTCTTTGATCTTATTTTGATGTCCTTTAGGGGGAACCTCCCCCAAACCACCCCATGTACTTCTCACCCTGTTCCTAACCCTTCTCTGTAGAAGCCTAAGTACATGTTGTTAGTTGATATTACTCCGTACGTAATTGTATAATTACACTGTTACAAGGACACCTTAAAATAAAGTGTAACCGAATTTGATTTACTCAAATGCATCTATGATAGATGTTTTTTCCAATTTGTTTGAGATTTTCATCAACTGCGCTTAAGAAAAGAGCAGTGATTAATATGGAGATGTATGCGGCACTAACATAAGAATGTGCTACACTGTTCCATGCAGTGCAAGACCACAGGCATTTAAAGGGGCTATTAATCTTCACTATGCACTCAACCTTGTACTGAATGTTGCATAAATAAGCCAAAGTGAAGGTCAATATAAGACAAAGGTGGCTTGAAATCCTGCCCCAAATTCTGTTTAACACCTTTGTGACTTTCATTTGTTCAATAGATGTGTTTACAGCATTCAACTAGACAAGTAATCAAAATACACGAAAACATCAATAATTACCCAGGAAAGCCAATCTCTCACACACTCAAAACCTCAGTGTTGGCAGACTTTCAACATGGTTTCTCTCAGTTGAGTTTTAGCAAGTAATTACAAGCATCATTTAAAAGGATACAACACATTTCTTCAAAAATCTAATAAATAAAAAAAGAAATAATTGGTCCATCCATCCATCCATCCATCCATCCATCCATCCATCCATCCATCCATCCATCCATCCATCCATCCATCCATCCATCCATCCATCCATCCATCCATCCATCCATCCATCCATCCATCCATCCATCCATCCATCCATCCATCCATCCATCCATCCATCCATCCATCCATCCATCCATCCATCCATCCATCCACAAATTGTTGCTGGCACATCTCTGACCAGGACAGCGAGTCTTTGTGTTGCATCGAGAGCCACGGTACTTCGTCTGCTAAGAATGTAGGTGTTCTGTTTGACAGTAGCCTTAAATTTGACAAACAAATAATTTCTGTAGTTTATTGGTGAAAGAAAAAGCCCTTGCTGCTCTTGAGCAATTCCGTGATTCATGCATTTGTTTCCTCACGTCTCAATTACTGCAACTCTCTCGTCTCATTCTTCCCTCTCTCATCTTCATTAGCCCAAAATGCTGCTGCCGGACTCCTAAAGGGGAAATTTAAGTTTGATCTCATCACAACAATCCTGATGTCACAGCATTGGCTCCAATCAAATGGATTGATTTTAAAATGTTATTATTTATATTCAGTTCCCTTAACAATCTGGCCCCACAATATCTCCCTGAGTTGCTGCACCCTCACAGACCAAATAGATCACTTATAGTGAGCTTAACTTACTCTCTGTCCTACAATCCAGACTAAAATGCAAAGGTGACTGTGCATTTGCACAGTTGCACCAAATATAAAAAATGCACCAAAAAATTACACAATAGCACCAAATTTATAATTAGGTAAACATGTGAATGCAATTTTAGTTTCTTGATCAGTTTCCCAGCAGATCTGAGGGTATAATTTTAATATGTCAGAGCAGTACATTTACTCTCTCTACACTTACTCTCTCTACAAGACACTATTCCCACACATAACGGGCCCCACTGTGAAGTGTACTAAAAATGCATATTTAGACTACAGCAGTCTTTTGACCTGTTATAGTATACTTTTGGAGCATGTTAGGAGGCATGAAATTTGGATATGTTCATGTCAGAGATATAATACCTGAAAATGAATCTTTAGAGGCTGCAGTTACTCTGGCCTTTCCATAAGCTTGAATGAATGTTTCCATTTGTCCATCATTAAACACTGAGCGGAAACACTGGACAGGTAGCCCTCAGGCAGCTTGATTTCGGAAGGATCATGTGCCACTGAGAACTAAATTAAATGCTAAATTAAATCCAAACCACTAACCATTTTAACTTTGTTATATTTGTCATGCAAATTTTAAATAGGTTTCTTCCAAAGTTGTTGTCAAACTGAAATTATGGTACATTTCACTGTGTTAGATGCTGTTGTATGTAGCTTTAACCCATATTTAGTTTAAATTAGTGTTGGGTAATTGATTAATCGTGATTTAATGACATCCAAAATCATGTTTACATAATATGTGTGTGTACTGCGTATAATTATTATG
Organism: Paracanthobrama guichenoti; assembly: GCA_018749465.1. Taxonomy (NCBI): domain Eukaryota; kingdom Metazoa; phylum Chordata; class Actinopteri; order Cypriniformes; family Gobionidae; genus Paracanthobrama; species Paracanthobrama guichenoti. The sequence goes on from CM031947.1 coordinate 42,385,179, forward strand.
TATGTAAATACACACACATGCATGTATATATTCAAGAAAAATATGTTACATTTGTACATAAAATATATTTATATATAAGGTAAAAATTATATAAATATAAATACAGTATATACTAGGGGTGTAACGGTACACACAACTGACGGTTCAGTACGTACCTCGGTTTTGAAGTCACGGTTCGGTATGGATTCGGTACAGCAGTTTTACAAAATTGCTTTTTATTTATTTTTATTCAACAGTGGTTTACTGAAAAAAATTGTGTCTGTCCTTAAATTAACTCAATTATAACTCAAAGTTTCTTAAAGATAATGCTGTAAACTATAGGGAGCCCTTACTTACACATTGCTATAATATTAAAAGTTATAACAGAGCCCAAACTATTAGCCTAAATTCAGTTGCTATTTATTTTTAGATATAATCAACACTCATAAGCTTCACATAAGGCAGGTTTTTGCATTAACTTGCATAAAATGTAATTATATATTTTTTTTTTTTCTCCAATTCGTTGTTGAAATATAATCATTTATACACAGTGGCTGTCATTTTCATGACAGATTTATTTAAACATACATTAAATAATCAAGACATCACTAACAGGGTCAGTAGAATATAATGAATAGGCTAATATAGTTTGTTTCTCTAGTGAACTAACAGCTGTGGACACTGAATGACTTCTGAGGTAAATGTGATGCTACGTGACATTGTTTACAAGCTGTTTTATTGTCTTTCCGCGGTTGAAACACAGATTGAGTGATTACACGACATACATTTCAGTAAGTTGTAATGTATCCTCAACATACCTTAAGAAATATTAATTCATGTTTATTCTTTAGGAAGAGATGATTGTATTCACTTGATTTTATTCACAATAGAACATAGATAACATATCAAATGTTGAAAGTGAGACATTTTGAAATGTCATGCCAAATATTGGCTCATTTTGGATTTCATGAGAGCTACACATTCCAAAAAAGTTGGGACAGGTAGCAATAAGAGGCCGGAAAAGTTAAATGTACATATAAGGAACAGCTGGAGGACCAATTTGCAACTTATTAGGTCAATTGGCAACATGATTGGGTATAAAAAGAGCCTCTCAGAGTGGCAGTGTCTCTCAGAAGTCAAGATGGGCAGAGGATCACCAATTCCCCCAATGCTGCGGCCAAAAATAGTGGAGCAATATCAGAAAGGAGTTTCTCAGAGAAAAACTGCAAAGAGTTTGAAGTTATCATCATCTACAGTGCATAATATCATCCAAAGATTCAGAGAATCTGGAACAATCTCTGTGCGTAAGGGTCAAGGCGGAAAACCATACTGGATGCCGTGATCTTCGGACCCTTAGACGGCACTGCATCACATACAGGAATGCTACTGTAATGGAAATCACAACATGGGCTCAGGAATACTTCCAGAAAACATTGTCGGTGAACACAATCCACCGTGCCATTCGCCGTTGCCGGGTAAAACTCTATAGGTCAAAAAGAAGCCATATCTAAACATGATCCAGAAGCGCAGGCGTTTCTCTGGGCCAAGGCTCATTTAAAATGGACTGTGACAAAGTGGAAAACTGTTCTGTGGTCAGACGAATCAAAATTTGAAGTTCTTTTTGGAAAACTGGGACGCCATGTCATCCGGACTGAAGAGGACAAGGACAACCCAAGTTGTTCTCAGCGCTCAGTTCAGAAGCCTGCATCTCTGATGGTATGGGGTTGCATGAGTGCCTGTGGCATGGGCAGCTTACACATCTGGAAAGGCACCATCAATGCTGAAAGGTATATCCAAGTTCTAGAACAACATATGCTCCCATCCAGACGTCGTCTCTTTCAGGGAAGACCTTGCATTTTCCAACATGACAATGCCAGACCACATACTGCATCAATTACAACATCATGGCTGTGTAGAAGAAGGATCTGGGTACTGAAATGGCCAGCCTGCAGTCCAGATCTTTCACCCATAGAAAACATTTGGCGCATCATAAAGAGGAAGATGCGACAAAGAAGACCTAAGACAGTTGAGCAACTAGAAACCTGTATTAGACAAGAATGGGACAACATTCCTATTCCTGAACTTGAGCAACTTGTCTCCTCAGTCCCCAGACGTTTGCAGACTGTTATAAAAAGAAGAGGGGAAACATGGCCTTGTCCCAACTTTTTTGAGATGTGTTGATGCCATGAAATTTAAAATCAACTTATTTTTCCCTTAAAATTATAAATTTTCTCAGTTTAAACATTTGATATGTCATCTATGTTGTATTCTGAATAAAATATTGAAATTTGAAACGTCCACATCATTGCATTCTGTTTTTATTCACAATTTGTACAGTGTCCCAACTTTTCTGGAATCGGGTTTGTATATACATAATAATTATACACAGTACACACACATAGGCTATATTATGGAAACACAAACTTTTATTTTGGATATGATTAATTGTGATTAATCAATTGCCCAGCACTAGTTTAAATATGTATTATTTAATTAGTATGTAGTATTATTATAATTGATTTTTTTCTTTGAGGCCTAAAGGTTAGAAAATATGTTTCTGCATGCATGCCTCATGGCTCTTATAAGTTTTACTGAAATTTTGTTTGACAGTTTTGATCTTAGGTAATTTCATGCAGTAAAATTATTCGTATTTTCTACCATTTGTATTGCTCGTGCACGCAATGTCTGACAATTAACGTCAGAATTACTGCAAAGTATTTTTCCTCTATGATGTTGGCAGTCTCTTAGTACAAGCTGTCATGCACTAGAGGTTTGTGCCCCATCCCTCCCACTAATTACCTAGGTTGGAGCGAGAGCTAACTTGATCGAATCCATTTAGTTTGGCATCTACAGGCCAAAATGGTTAATCATCCAGTGTCATCCAGCTAATGCCCCTGAGGTATTCAAAAACATGAAACACTCAGGAGCACACTCAAAGCAGCACATCTGAAATTACTGTACTGCACTGATGAATAATACATTCACTGAGCCGTGCAAACCTGTGTATTATGGCCGAATAAAACAATGCAATCTCCCATATTTACAGTCATCCTGCTAGAATAGTGAGCTCAGCTGATTATTGGATCTTGGCTCTTCAGGGACGTGTGTTATCATGAAAATGAACATACTCTTGACAGCTTATTTCAGCCACTTTAAATCCAACGCTACCCTGCTGTTGCTTAATTCTTAATTTCGTTTAAACTATGGACTAGGAGTGGGCGAGGACCAAAATCTTGTATCATGATATGAGTCATTTTATTTCATGATTTATTTCATTTATACACCGATCAGGCATAACATTATGACCTAATATTGTGTTCGTCCCTCTTTTGCTGCCAAAACAGCCCTGACCCGTCGAGACATGGACTCCTCTATCATTAACAGCATTAACTTCTTGAGCAATTTGAGCTACAGTAGCTCGTCTGTTTGATCGGATCACACGGGCCAGCCTTCGCTCCCCACATGAATGAGTCTTGGCCGCCCATGACCCTGTCACCGGTTCACCACTGTTCCTTCCTTGGAGCACTTTTGATAGATACTGACCACTGCAGACCGGGAACACCCCACAAGAGCTGCAATTTTGAAGATGCTCTGACCCAGTCGTCTAGCCATCACAGTTTGGCCCTTTTTAAACTCACTCAAATCCTTACGCCTGCCCATTTTTCCTGCTTCTAACACATCAACTTTGAGGACAAAATGTTCACTTGCTGCCTAATATATCCCACCCACTAACAGGTGCCGTGATGAAGAGATAATCAGTGTTACTCACTTCACCGGTCATAATGTTATGCCTGCCACACACACACACACACACACACACACACACACACACACACACATTTTTTTAAAATTATTATTATTATTATTATTATTATTTTTGTTTTGTTTTTGTGTTCACCATTTAAAAAAATAACACCAATAATTCACCAATAATAAAAATAACACTATAGCCTAAAAAAACTCTCAAGCTTACTGAAGACAAGTAATGTTCAACGTTCAATTTATTTATAAAGCACAATTAAAACAACTTTAGTTGACCAAAGTGCTGTGCAATCACAATGTTAAAATGAAAAGGATACAGATGGGTTTTTAACAAACTTTTAAACTCAGACACTGTAGAAGCTGTTCTATTCGATAATGTCAAATTGTTCCATAACTTGCCAGCAACTGCAAAGATATATATATTTTTTTCTTTTATCAGCAGTTTCTCAGCATTAGATTGTCCAAATGTAAAAATGTATGTTTTCTAAAATTATAAAAAGTGTTCTAACAATTGATACATAGTTTTGACTCTTCCTGGCTATAGTTTGAGTTATGAGTCTTTAAATTTGTGTATGTCACTCAGAAAAAATAAATAAAAAAATAAAATGTCTTCTGGGTGTCAAGGACTGAACAAAAAGGCTACCTTTGTTCCAAATGCTGTAACTTTTGACTGCTTTATGCTATCACCACAAAATTTGATCCAGATGCAGACCACATATAGGGGAACATCACCAAAAAATTAATTTTTGTTATTGAATGTCAAATAAGAAAGATTTGTAAAATTATAAAAAAATTAAATTGTCTTTTATCAGCAGTTTCTCAGCATTAGATTGAGAAGTGTGCTAACAAATGATAGCTACCATTTGACTCTCCTTGCTATAGCTTTGGAGTTATGAGTCTTTACTTTTGTTTATGTCACTCAGACAAAACAACTATAAAAACGCCTTCAGGGCTTAATCGTGTCTATGGTATATCAACCACCCCTACTATGGAGAACAGAAGCTAATGTTGCTGATCACATTGTGTATGTTTCTTTGTGCAAGGGCTAGATTCAAACTCACAAACCTTGACTCAAGCATGCTAGTTGCTTTGTCTCAGCCCGCAGTCTGTGAACTGACTGTCTGATGAATGTTGTGCTAAAAAATAGCAAGCATTAGCTGAAATTGGCAGTTTGAATCAGATTGGCTGGCTTTTGGGAGTGACAGCATACAGGTGAGTCTGTCTGGAAACATTTATCGAGGAAATGGGTTGTTATAGTAGTGAGTGCTTTTGCAAAAGAAATAATCACTGGATTTATAAAAGTTTGAAAGGTTTATGGCAGCAGTTTATTTATTGAGGTATTATTTATTTATTTTTACATTTTTTATTTACATTTTTTTTTTTTTTTTAAGAATTATTTCTTTAATTAAGCAAATCAAGGAAATCATCTTAGAACACTACTTGCTGGAAGGACCCTGTGAAGTAATCCCAGAAGGAGCTCTTTGGTTGGGTTTCAAACACATTTTAGAAATAAATCCAAGGCACTTCTTCCAGTTAAAAACAAAGTAAAAACAACAACAATAACAAAAACAAAAACATTAACATCATGGCTCACACTAGAAACATTCAAAATGACTAAAACACTGCACAATGCTGAATTTCCTCAGAGTGTGTCAGGACATGGCCAAATGGCTGAAAGGCAGCATTGTGCAGTGTTTTTGTCATTTTGAATGTTTCTCGTGTGAGCCATGATGTGAATAAAGGCTTTTTAGCTTAATTTAGCAATCGATCAAAAGTGTCAGTAAAGACATGTACGTTACAAAATATTTCTATTTCAAATAAATGCTGATCTTTTCAAATTTCTATAATGATTTCCATCAACATTTCAACATTGATAATAATAAATGTTTCTTGAGCAGCAAATCAGATATTAGCATGAATTCTGAAGGATCATGTGAGACTGAAGACCGGAGTAATGATGTTGAAAATTCAGCTTTGCCATCACTGGAATATGTTACAATTAGAAAACAGTTTTTAAATAATAATAATAATAATAATAATAATAATAATATTTCCAAATATTACTATTTTTTACTGTATTTTTGATCAAATAAATGCAGTCTTGGTGAGCACAAGAGACTTGAAAACAAACAAATCTTAACTACCTTAAACTTTTGAATGATAGTGTCTGCCTGTGAAATAATTGGTAATTACCTTTGGATAAAAAGGAATTCTATCACAAAGTTTAAACAGATTTTACTGCCGAAACTGCAGTGTCATTAATTAAATTCTGTTGTCTTGGCTGACCTGTTTTTGTGAGATAATCAGAGGTCTACCAGTATAATGTATAGTTCAGATAAAATGGCACGTAAAACTAATTAAACTCTGGATGGCCACTTTTCAGGTCAATCAAATGGTCTCTTTCTGTCTAATGGGCAGAATAAGATTAACTTTATATTTCAAGTCTGGCTGTGTGAGAATACAAGCACGCTGACTTGTCTGCAAAGACGCCAGGTTTCCTGCTCATGGGAAAAGAGACATTTTATTCCTAAAATGTCTGCTGTGACAGCTTACAAGCTGTAATTGACAAAACAGCTTTGCTCTGTTACGTTTGATTTTCCTTAAAATGAAACTCCTGAAGGGAAGCCTAGAGAACAAATTGCGACTGTGACAACAACAACAAAAAACTTGTTTTTGTTTAAGTCTGTATGTCAAGAGACTCAAAAATATCCAATATAATTATATTGTAAACTTTTCTGCTTTCATTACCAGTGGGACAAATGAAGACTCCAAAAACACTAATGGGAAAGGTAAACATTTTATATCCTACAGCAGTGTTTGAATTACTAGAGAATTACTTGTGCGGGGCTGAGACCTTCTAGTCAAAGATACTTACAGAGTGTTCTGCCATACAGATCAGATTACAAGACAAATAAATAAGTAAATTCAATCTAATGGGTTTAATTGTTTCCCACCACAGTAAACCAAAGCCCCATTATGTGATGTGTTGCTAACTGTAACTGCCTGAATTGAAAGCAAAATGCATTGATAAGCATCATCAGAGAACTATTCCTAAAGATAAAATATTATAATTTGAAAACAATAAACAATGCTTGGAATCTGACACACTCTGAGGCTTTGGTATCAAAAACTGTCCAGGAGGGCCCTGAATTGTAATAGATTTTAAATTTGAGTAATGTTGGATGAATGGATATTCATTTACCTTGATGGAATGACAGGACTTGACAAATACGCTATTGGCTTGTCACACATCCACATCTTTCAGGCAGCGGGGAGTAGAACTCTTGACCTGTCACAGGCTCAGGGATACAAAACATCAATGTTGCCAATGGTCAAAAATGCTGAGTCAATAACAACTCTCTCGATAATGGACGTTTCAGCTTACACTGTCCAACCACAACTACATAGACTACTGTTGGTAGATTGGTATTGTATGATTACTGTATTATTCATGCTGGAAACGTTATATAAAATGTTCTGAATGGTATCTCAGTTGAGAGAAAAAAAAAAAAAAAAAAAAAAAAAACCTTTAATTGAATTAAAAAAGAATGCAGATGTCATTCTGGACTTTATGTGAATGCAACTGTATTTAGCACTCAAAAAAGGACTGACAACGGTATTCTTCTGTTGTGTGTGTATGTAGCAATTAACAGAACAGGAAATATAAGGGAGCACCTGCAGGATTTCATCTGAAAGTACACTGCTTTTTATTTAGTTTTCTTTAGTGTGTCTAGCATTCATTTATGTATACTACGCACTTCTAGAAGACTTGACTGTTCAGACCAAACGATCAATGAGAGCAACGCTACAGCTGAGCAGAACTAAGGTGTTTCTAGACACATTTTAAAGCACGAAAAAAAAAAAAGCCAATAGCCAATGAAAGCGAGCAAACTTCACCAACTGGATGTTGCATGTGTTACAGATGTAGGTTGCAGTAGGGATGAGGCAGAATCAGACTTCCAACAATAGACAGGTTTATTGACACACAAGCACAGACCGGCAACCAAACACCATATACAAGTGTACATAACAATAGAACGGACAAGGAGTGCTGGAAGTGAGTTCAATATAAAGGGAGTGTGGATGATGAGGACCAGGTGCATGGAATCCGGGGAGAGCGGGAAAGATGAGGAAGTGAGTTCAGATGTGGGGCAGGGAGGATCATGGGAAATGGAGTCCGGGACAGGCGTGGATTGTAACAGCATGGTTCTATAGCTGAAACTTGGCAGCCACAAACATACCACAAAAGTGGAGTATTGAGAAAGGATGTCACCCATATTTTTTTTTCTTCTTCCCGTGAATAAAACTCACAGAAGGAGAACCAGCTGACGATGTTGATCGTCCTCCATTTGTTTTTCTTCTCAAGTCATGTTGGATCTCGCAAGTTTTTGCGAGACTCACTGTGAAAATGTTGCTACAATCGACAGGTGTGTGGTCTTGTGGTCCAGACGCATCTTCTTGTGTGTGCATTCGGAGGATTTTAATGCTAAAAATTAGTTGAAACTGCCCTTATGTCTGTGGTCTCCCCACAGTTTTAAAATGAGTAAGATTTAAAAATCCTCTAGTGTGTCCTAGTGAATCTATTCAGACAGATGTGCAAAAGACCATTTCATTGAAAAGAAAGGATCTACTTGTTACAACATTCGTTGATAAGGGAAGAAGAGGCGGGAACCGGCAAACATAATACTTGTAACGAATATCTAGCCCCAGGGGAAAAGGTGCGGGATTTATGCATGCGTTTAATCGTGTTACGATCAAACATGCACAGATCCGCACAGAGGGGAATTTTGATATTAACAATTGATTAAAACGGATTAAAACAATTATTAATATCTAGGGCTTAATTCAACTTTTAGAAATTTCTTTGATTCTAGAATTGAGTTCAAAGGCCGGATACTTGTCCACCAAATATCTACCTTTTTAATAACTCTTAAACAACGTTTCTCTGGCCAGGAGAAATATCTTTCTTTTAATTTGTAACAGAATTCGGTTCACCGTAAAAGTGACCTATGTATGAGCAAACCAAGCGCAATCACGTGTGAATATATATATTTTAATAAAATCAACAAACAATAAACAAACATACACAAATTAACTGAAAGCAGGAAAGGAGAGAGAGAGTGAGAGAGAGAGAAACCAACGGTAATACTATCGACACAAACGATCGAGCACCAGCAAGAAATCAGTCCAGCTTATTGGTATAAGCTCAAAACTTTATAACGACAGCTTAAGGGATACTTGCATATGTTTCCTTGGTTGTGAGCTCGTGCGTTTAGGGGAATTCCGCGATCCGGTCCGTGTTTTGATCTTGCCGGGTGGTTCCTTGGAGTCCGCGGGAAATTCAACTTTGGTTCCTTTGTGTGATGAGATCCGTTGGAGGATGGCGAAGAGAGAGAAGAAGCCGGAGAGAGAGACAAGAGACGAGGACAAGAGAGGAGGCGCAAGAGAGCGAACAAGAGAGAAGGACAAGAGAGGAGGCGCAAGAGAGCGAACAAGAGAGAAGGACAAGAGAGGAGGCAAGCCGTCTGTGGCCCAATTTTAAAGGGCCGCGACGGGGCACGTCTCTTTGGTCGGAACAGCCAATCAGAGCGAAGGAACTCAGAAGCGGGAAATCTCCCTTTGTCTTGGGTCTCGCCTCATTAACATGTTTTATGACTCTCACAAATGGGCAGACTTGGGTTTTTTTGGGTATGCAGACTTTGGGGTTTTGGCATGAAAGAAAGCAAAATAGCATCATAGCACCCCACAACCCGCCTAGCTGGCCTACAAATTGCGAGACAAAGATTTCGAGACCAAACATGGGGGTTTTAACCCAAGAGTTACAGGAATGGCGAGAATTGACGCCATCTTTCCTTAAGCCTTCGCTGGCTATAAGTTTCTAACCTATCAAACACATCTAAAATGGTTATAACAAAAAGCATGCGTATATACAGGGAAGAGTACACCTAAAATGAAGAATAACTAAGTTAACAGTCATATGATCTGTTCGGATGTCCTTTGGTATGTGTGAGGTGGGGGCTGGTTTTATAATGGTCTCTCATGAGCTGCACGAGGCATGGTTTGTGTCCTTTTAGCACCGTTAACCTGTCAGTCTGTAGACTCCACGGCGCCGGTCTTGCTTGAGTCATTATAAATAATCAAAGTATTGGTCCGTTGATCATTTATGAGCACCGTCCATACGCTACATATTTCAATTATAAAATAAACAAACAACAAAACAAAAGTAAAGCGGCAGCCCCTCACGGATGACTGCTGCTTAAAGTAAAATAAAATGATGACATAAATAGTCCAGGCCTGGTCCTCTCTCGTCTTGCACTGTCATCACTCCTCCTTTTATTCTCCCAGAGCACCTCTGTGAGACTCGAGACTGGTGTGGCACTCCTCGCTTCGTTCCCATGGATCTCAGCCGCACCCTGCTTGCCACACTACTCATAAGTCTTTGAATGTATGGCATCGCTGGCTGATTGTGGTAGATTTCTGATTATCTTCCCTCAGAGCAGGGCTTCCTCTGCCCACTTAATCATATAGCCAACCAAGAACCAATTTAGAAAAGCTGTATTGTAAATCTGACAAGACCAGCTAATCATCAAGGGTTGAATATGATAGAGAGAACAGACTGTTATGCAGAGGAATGTGCACACTATGACAATCAACATAGCTCCCATGTTGAGAGGAACCAGGTATCCTTGCACATTCTGTTCTTTTAAGGATCACATCCTGTGACATCACATTGTGTTTTTGCCTTGTTTAGATGTCTTTGGTCAGAGTTGCGTTCATATTTCAGTCAAACGGCACCAAATCTCATTTGAAAGCGGACCCCCTGAAAATTTTACGATTCTTATAGTATATACACTCACCTAAAGGATTATTAGGAACACCTGTTCAATTTCTCATTAATGCAATTATCTAATCAACCAATCACATGGCAGCGGCTTCAATGCATTTAGGGGTGTGGTCCTGGTCAAGACAATCTCCTGAACTCCAAACTGAATGTCAGAATGGGAAAGAAAGGTGATTTAAGCAATTTTGAGCGTGGCATGGTTGTTGGTGCCAGACGGCCCGGTCTGAGTATTTCACAATTTTTTCAGTTACTGGGATTTTCACGCACAACCATTTCTAGGGTTTACAAAGAATGGTGTGAAAAGGGAAAAACATCCAGTATGCGGCAGTCCTGTGGGCGAAAATGCCTTGTTGATGCTAGAGGCCAGAGGAGAATGGGCCGACTGATTCAAGCTGATAGAAGAACAATTTTGACAGAAATAACCACTCGTTACAACCGAGGTATGCAGCAAAGCATTTGTGAAGCCACAACACGCACAACCTTGAGGCGGACGGGCTACAACAGCAGAAGACCCCACCGGGTACCACTCATCTCCACTACAAATAGGAAAAAGAGGTTACAATTTGCATGAGCTCACCAAAATTGGACAGTTGAAGACTGGAAAAATGTTTCCTGGTCTGATGAGTCTCGATTTCTGTTGAGACATTCAGATGGTAGAGTCAGAATTTGGCGTAAAAAGAATGAGAACATGGATCCATCATGCTTTGTTACCACTGTGCAGGCTGGTGGTGGTGGTGTAATGGTGTGGGGGATGTTTTCTTGGCACACTTTAGGCCCCTTAGTGCCAATTGGGCATCGTTTAAATGCCACGGCCTACCTGAGCATTGTTTCTGACCATGTCCATCCCTTTATGAGCACCATGTACCCATTCTCTGATGGCTACTTCCAGCAGGATAATGCACCATGTCACAAATCTCGAATCATTTCAAATTGGTTTCTTGAACATGACAATGAGTTCACTGTACTAAAATGGCCCCCACAGTCACCAGATCTCAACCCAATAGAGCATCTTTGGGATGTGGTGGAACAGGAGCCGTGCCCTGGATGTGCATCCCACAAATCTCCATCAACTGCAAGATGCTATCCTATCAATATGGGCCAACATTTCTAAAGAATGCTTTCAGCACCTTGTTGAATCAATGCCACGTAGAATTAAGGCAGTTCTGAAGAGGCGAAAGGGGTCAAACACAGTATTAGTATGGTGTTCTAATAATCCTTTAGGTGAGTGTGTGTGTGTGTGTGTGTGTGTGTATATATATATATATATATATATATATATATATATATATATATAAATATATATATATATATATATAAATATATAAATGATGGAGGTCATGCCCAAAGCTTCAACTACAGTGCATTACAGCAGCTGCTAACAGAATAAGTCACACTTCAGTTTGAGAGTCCAACGGCTCATCTGTGTGAGCTTCTCCTCTTTTCTGAGGGGCATCCCGCACTCTTTCCCTTCTCATTCCCCACTGTGAAAACAGGTCAATAAATGTCCAAAGTGACAAAGCTCACTTCCCTCCGAAGTTCCTCCATCCCCTCCTTTTAGTTGCCTGGCTTTCGTGACCCTGGTGCGAGCTAATGAGTCATGGTAATGAAACCAGACAGGGTGCAGAAGCGTTAGCCTACTGCTAATAAAGACTGACGGCACGGCTCCACACTCATTCCCTTCAAAACCTCTTCTCCATTCCCACACTCACCCTCTTGTTTTCTCCATGCTGTGGGGCTGAGAGAGAAGATGCAACACCGCACTTTTAAGATGCGCCCCGAGGATGCGCTTGGTTAATCCGAAAGGCAGTGAGGTAGTGATGTAGCCTTGAGTTCACACATATTTTACACAGTGGTGCATTTCTAGCACCTTGTAATCATGACAAAAGAAGTCAAACGATCTTCTATATCAGATTTATATGTTGTAACAGCTGTGGATGTTTGTTTGTATAGGCTCCGCTGAGGGTATTTCTGAGAGAGGTGATTTCTTCTCACGTTCCACTGCTGCAGACACAATCATCGCTCACATAGAGGTCTCTCAGATGTTCAGGTCTAAGGTTTATGCCCATGGGCACCTCATACAACTGCTCACACTTTTATTGAGGGATTGTTGCTAAGAAATCCCAAACACCAACTTTTTTTCAGAATTTCACATGGTTTTTGTATCTAGTATTTGATAGTATCTGGGTATTTTTCAGCTGTGCTTTACATCAGGATCTCATAGATTCCATTTTCTTTTTTTCCTGGCGATTTCGACAAAACAGGAGTGGTTTTCTCAATAGTTTTTTTGTGAGAAGATTAATTTGAGATCATGAGAAAACAAGACAGGAAGAAAAAAATAAATGCATGACCTTCTGCACATCAGAGGTTGTATTAACAGGCATTGTTGCATTGTAGGCATTGCCTGCCATTTACTGTCACGGCAGGTATGGGTGAAAAGGAGCAAGGACTCAATTGCAGGAGGAGTTAAGATTTTATTTATAATAAAAACAAAAATAAAACAAACAAAACTACCCACAAGGGGGAAAACGCACAGAGGGAACCAGGACCATGAAGACAGGGAAAAGACAACGATCCAGCACAGGACTGCAAACACAAGGAGAATAAATAGGGAACAAACAGGGTAGGTAATGAGGGAGGACAGGTGGGGCAAATTAACCAATAATCATATAACAAGATGGGCGGGGTAGACAATAGACATGAGAGTACATGGCACAAGGAACATGTGACAAGCCATGTGCTCACACAAAACATGACACAAGGCTTGTTCAACTTGATGCAGTGATGTCCAGACCGATCGGCCGCTGATTTGAAGCGGTGCATGCCGGTTAGAAATGTTGTCCGACTTGAGGCAGCGCCGACGCCACCTGACAGTGACGTATGGCATCAAAGTACTGCGAGAGCGATTTGAGAGCAGCCAGCTAATACAGCCAGTGCAGCTTCTCAAGAGTGGCTGCGCGAGCTCTGATGATGACACAGCTGTTCTACGATTGGCCGGATTCCCCACATGTGTGTTTCATGTTTATTCTAAAGCCTTCAGTTCCACTAATGCTCACAAATCAGTTTGTTTATAACAGTAAAACCTCTTTTCATGTAGTCGCATTGTTATATTGTCATGTTTATCAAAATAAAGCTGATAAAAAACTTAAACCCCACTTCATTGATAGTGTAGGCTTATGTTGAGCTTTACTCTTACACAAACAGACACTGTATTAAGCAGTACATAGAGTATTGAATGAAAATGTCTTCTGAAACATCTGTGTATTTGACAGATATTGCATTTATTTCACTTCATCTGTGATTAAGTATGCAAACACAGCGCGAGCGTCACTATGGGAAGCAGAAAGTGTCCGACTTCATGTCTCCGTTTGCAGCTGCCCCCAGCCTGCACACGGCTACTCTCGCTGATCGGATGCATCCAGCCGCAGCTGATGTCGAACACACCTAAACACAAACACATGGCCAGCAAAGACCAATACCAGCCATGTTCTCACATAAACACAAGACCAAACTGGGAGTGTCAGAGTTCTGTCACAAAACCAAGAATAAGCTAGACAGAAGTGACAGAACCCTGACATGTAAAAATGTACATTAAAAATGTACATTATTTCAAAACAATAAATAAATAAAAATATGGGTAGCACTTTACAAGGTCCCATTAGTTAACATTTGTTAATGCATTGACTAATACAATCTAACAATGAGCAAGACATTCATCTTTAAGTTAATAAAAACACAACTGTTAACAAATGGAACCTTATTGTAAAGTGTTACCAAAAACAAAAATCTGTTCTATTGCATTTCCTTACTTTAGCAATGGAAATGATGCTAATTGGGTTTACAAGTGAAAAAAAAGAAGACAAAGATTTTGCAAAGAAATGCTCCTGTAAAAACAGACCTGTGAGGATAATTCATGGGATATTGCAAAAGGCTGCAGTTTCTGTATTTTTCACATTGTGAGAACAGAATAAAAAAATAAAAGCCAAGGAACCGCAACACAGAGCTTGGTAAGACTAGAGAGCTCATTAGTATCACATTGGACATGTATGGTTTTAGACCCAGTCCATCAAACTGATGCTTAATGATCATTTATAGTAATTTCTGATTCACAAATAAATTAATCAGTCGAACTAGTCTGAATCATCAAAACTACATGTTATCAGTTTGGATTTAGATCGGTTGGAGTGACTTCAAGCTACTTTTTGTAGCTTGTAGTGTACTCTAATTAGCTTTTTTAGCTAGCTTTTGCAAGTGCTATCACTCTGAAAATTCATGTAAATCCCAGGTGTGATGTTGGACTTTTATATGTTTGATTAAAGTAGTATTGATTAAAAAAACAAAATCAAAGTCACAGTTAAATTAATTTGCCACATTATCATATGTTTCATTAAATAAAATTTTGGTTTGCTTTCAAGTTCAAGTTCTTGTAGTATAAGCACTTAAATCGTGCTAGTTAAATCCTCTTTCTGAAAGTCTTTTCTTTGCATGCTTACGTCAACTTCATCATTAGCCATAGAGTTTAAATGAGACACATTTGAGAACAGAAACACTCAGCAGAAGAATAGACCAAAGTCATAGAGGGTAATGAATTGGTGGGGTATCCATCAAAATAAATGACAGGACTGCTTACACAACCAAAAACTCTACAAAGTAGGGGTTAAAATTGCACTTGCAGACGTGATGTTTAACGTCAGCTAAAACGTGAGGGCGTACTTCTCTGAAAGGAATAGTTCATCCAAAAATGAAATTCTGTCATCATTTAACTCACCCTCACGGCAAACCATTTCTGCAGAACACAAAAGAAGATAATCTGAAAAATGACAGATTTTTCATTTTTGAGCGAACTATCTCTTAAATGCTGTTTTGAATGTTTTTAATAGCCCAAGTCCTCACATATTGACATTTCTGCTGGAATAGTGTTTATCTATTCTCTTGGATATTCTGGCACTGATTTCTCTGGGCTTATTCTCGGCTGTTGGACTGTTTTCCACATGTTGGTTGTGACTTCTGCCTGACTATGGCATTGATTTTTGGACTTTATTGTTAACCCTGTAAAGCCTTCTGTAATATATTTGATATACACATTTCTAAGGCTTCTGATCAACACTTAAAAACATTTTTGAAACAATATGCCTTCTGTCATATGACTATATATATATATATATATTTTTTTATTTTTTTTTATAATAATAATTCTAAAAACGCCCCTCTTTACTTCCTGGTTCACATGCCTTTTTGTTGTAAAATCTTTAATGTAAATGTAAAAATAACTTTTATATTGTTAGTAATATTTCAAGATAAACACTTACTGGGCTAAAGCAAATTAGATTTACTTGATATATATATATATATATATATATATATATATATATATATATATATATATATATATATATATATATATATATATATATACACACTCACCTAAAGGATTATTAGGAACACCATACTAATACTGTGTTTGACCCCCTTTCGCCTTCAGAACTGCCTTAATTCTACGTGGCATTGATTCAACAAGGTGCTGAAAGCATTCTTTAGAAATAATGGCCCATATTGATAGAATAGCATCTTGCAGTTGATGGAGATTTGTGGGATGCACATCCAGGGCACAAAGCTCCCGTTCCACCACATCCCAACGATGCTCTATTGGGTTGAGATCTGGTGACTGTGGGGGCCATTTTAGTACAGTGAACTCATTGTCATGTTCAAGAAACCAATTTGAAATGATTCGAGCTTTGTGACATGGTGCATTATCCTGCTGGAAGTAGCCATCAGAGAATGGATACATGGTGGTCATAAAGGGATGGACATGGTCAGAAACAATGCTCAGGTAGGCCGTGGCATTTAAACAATGCCCAATTGGCACTAAGGGGCCTAAAGTGTGCCAAGAAAACATCCCCCACACCATTACACCACCACCACCAGCCTGCACAGTGGTAACAAGGCATGATGGATCCATGTTCTCATTCTGTTTACACCAAATTCTGACTCTACCATCTGAATGTCTCAACAGAAATCGAGACTCATCAGACCAGGCAACATTTTTCCAGTCTTCAACTGTCCAATTTTGGTGAGCTTGTGCAAATTGTAGCCTCTTTTTCCTATTTGTAGTGGAGATGAGTGGTACCCGGTGGGCTGTTGTAGCCCATCCGCCTCAAGGTTGTGCGTGTTGTGGCTTCACAAATGCTTTGCTGCATACCTTGGTTGTAACGAGTGGTTATTTCAGTCAAAGTTGCTCTTCTATCAGCTTGAATCAGTCGGCCCATTCTCCTCTGACCTCTAGAAATTGAGAGAAATTGAACAGGTGTTCCTAATAATCCTTTAGGTGAGTGTATATATATATATATATATATATATATATATATATATATATATATATATATATAAGGATTATTAGGTGATTGCATTGCATTATACACCGATCAGGCATAACATTATTAACATTATGATCCTAATATTGTGTTGGTTCCCCTTGTGCTGCCAAAACAGCCCTGACCCGTCGAGGCATGGACTCCACTAGACCCCTGAAAGTGTGCTGTGGTATCTGGCACCAAGATGCTAGCAGCAGATCCTTTCAGTTCTGTAAGTTGCGAGGTGGGGCCTCCATAGATCGGACTTGTTTGTTCAGCACATCCCACAGATGCTCGACTGGATTGAGATCTGGGGAATTTGGAGGCCAAATCAACACTTGAAATGAATTGAATATGAGCTCCATATACTCTTATATCATACTACAAAACGATTCCAAAAAGTTGGGGCACTGTACAAATTGTGAATAAAAACAGAATGCAATGATGTGGAAGTTTCAAATTTCAATATTTTATTCAGAATACAACATAGATGACATATCAAATGTTTAAACTGAGAAAATGTATCATTTTAAGGGAAAAATAAGTTGATTTTAAACTTCATGGCATCAACACATCTCAAAAAAGTTGGGACAAGGCCATGTTTCCCACTGTGTGGCATCCCCTCTTCTTTTTATAACAGTCTGCAAATGTCTGGGGACTGAGGAGACAAGTTGCTCAAGTTCAGGAATGGGAATGTTGTCCCATTCTTGTCTAACACAGGCTTCTAGTTGCTCAACTGTCTTAGGTCTTCTTTGTCGCATCTTCCTCTTTATGATGCGCCAAATGTTTTCTATGGGTGAAAGATCTGGACTGCAGGCTGGCCATTTCAGTACCCAGATCCTTCTTCTACGCAGCCATGATTTTGTAATTGATGCAGTATGTGGTTTGGCATTGTCATGTTGGAAAATGCAAGGTCTTCCCTGAAAGAGACGACGTCTGGAAGGGAGCATATGTTGTTCTAGAACTTGGATATACCTTTCAGCATTGATGGTGCCTTTCCAGATGTGTAAGCTGCCCATGCCACACGCACTCATGCAACCCCATACCATCAGAGATGCAGGCTTCTGAACTGAGCGCTGATAACAACTTGGGTTGTCCTTGTCCTCTTTAGTCCGGATGACACGCCGTCCCAGTTTTCCAAAAAGAACTTCAAATTTTAATTTGTCTGACCACAGAACAGTTTTCCACTTTGCCACAGTCCATTTTAAATGAGCCTTGGCCCAGAGAAAACGCCTGCGCTTCTGGATCATGTTTAGATATGGCTTCTTTTTTGACCTATAGAGATTTACCCGGCAACGGCGAATGGCACGGTGGATTGTGTTCACCAACAATGTTTTCTGGAAGTATTCCTGAGCCCATGTTGTGATTTCCATTACAGTAGCATTCCTGTATGTGATGCAGTGCCGTCTAAGGGCCCGAAGATCACGGGCATCTAGTATGGTTTTCTGGCCTTGACCCTTACGCACAGAGATTGTTCCAGATTCTCTGAATCTTTGGATGATATTATGCACTGTAGATGATGATAACTTCAAACTCTTAGCAATTTTTCTCTGAGAAACTCCTTTCTGATATTGCAGCATTGGGGGAATTGGTGATCCTATTATATACATTTAACTTTTTCAGCCTCTTATTGCTACCTGTCCCAACTTTTTTGGAATGTGTAGCTCTCATAAAATCCAAAATGAGCCAATATTTGGCATGACATTTAAAAGTCTCACTTTCAACATTTGATATGTTATCTATATTCTATTATGAATAAAATATAAGTTTATGCAATTTGTAAATTATTTGTAAATTCCTTTTTTATTCACAATTTGTACAGTGTACCAACTTGTTTGGAATCGGGTTTGTACATGAGCCATAAAAGCCTGATGTATCAAATATGATACTCAACAAAAACACACATGCAAACTTTTTTCATAAGACTTATTTCATATTTCAGGATTTACAGGGTTAAAGGGATAGTTTGTCGAAACATTTAAGTTCTGTCATCATTAACTCTATGGGCCACATTTAATAAAAGCTTGCTCTAGCTTAAACCCTCTTTTGGCATAAAAAAAAAATACTGTCAGGATTTACTAAAGACATGCAGTGAAAAATTATCCCTGAAAAGGCGTGGACAGGGTTATTTTTTGCTGCTGACATTATTGCATATGCATTTGTAGGAGTTTCCCTTTCAGACACCAAATTTATGGGACGAGAGTATTTGAATGAATCATGCAACATAATTTACTAAGGTCAATTTTACTGGTATTCGCGCCATTATTTGAAAAAAAAAAAAAAAAAACACATCTTAAACCAGATGCTAATTTGCGCTGCTCTTGGTAGATCGGTAGATCTTGGTAGATCATTATGGAAATTATCTGGTTGCATCTGTATTCTTTAATGTGCACATTGTCAGTAAATCTCAGAACTTTAGTAAAGTAAATCTGGCCCTGTATGTCCTTCCAAATTAGTTTTTTCCCCTCATACAACTTCATAAGATTTTTGGAAAATAGCACATATAGCCATATGGACTACTTTTATGATGTTTTTTTTTTTTTAATGTTTTTTTTTAATCATTTTTGGAGCTTGACAGTCCCAGTTACAATGTTTGTATAGAAAAGATCAACCTGGATATTTTGCTATCATACTCTTTTTAGGTTCCAGAGGGTAAAAGTAGGTAGGCTTTGAAAGACATGTCTGACCTCGTTCCACCACAATGATAAAAGACTGATGCATAAAAAATGGTACAGTTGTTTGTTTTTCAAAGAACTTAAGATCATGATATCACAGTGAATATTTAAAGGCATTTTTAGTTCATTTCACAGCTTGATATGAAGTGCAGTGGGGGATAAACGATCTATGTCAGGCCTGCTGGGGTCCATATGGTCTATCACCAAGGTTCTCACAGTACATCACACCCATGAGATAGATGAACACAGGCTGTCTGTTTGCCAGTCATCCTTCAAAAAAAATGATGAGGGCCATCTGAACAGATACACAAGGCTGTGCCCCCTCAAATGTTTATTGTCTGTTACAGTGTCTCTATGCTCAACTATATATCATGATTTTTATGTCATGTTACTATAGTGGAAAAGAACATTAGTTGTACCGCAGAGCCTAGTTACTAAAAGATTTAAAGGGTGTCATTCAAGGTTGAGAATTGACAGTCACTGAAGCACTGAGCAATAGAGATAACTGCCTCTGACTGAAGCCTGAGCAGGATGGATATAGGCTTGATTCACATTTAACCATCTGTGACAAAGAAGAAATTCACAAGAGTCTCTTTTTAAGATGGAATTATCATTAAATGATATATTGAGAAAAAAAATAAGGGATGTCAATCAATTAAAATGATAGAATTATATAATATGCTGACTAATTAAATGAATCACAATTAATCACATATCCCTGTTGAAAAAAGCTGGTTTCCTGGTCTTAAGCGTTTTCACACCTGGCTCATTTGGAGCGTCTGGTGTATTTTCTTCCTTAATTTGGTTCCTCTAGGCATACAGGTGCTGGTCAAATAATTAGAATATCATCAAAAAGTTGATTTATTTAACTAATTCCATTCAAAAAGTGAAACTTGTATATTATATTCATTCATTACACACAGACTGATATATTTCAAATGTTTATTTCTTTTAATTTTGGTGATTATAACTGACAACTAAGGGAAATCCCAAATTCAGTATCTCAGAAAATTAGAATATTACTTAAGACAAAGAAAGGATTTTTAGAAATCTTGGCCAACTGAAAAATATGAACATGAAAAGTATGAGCATGTATAGCACTCAATACTTAGTTGGGGCTCCTTTTGCCTGAATTACTGCAGCAATGCGGCGTGGCATGGAGTCCATCAGTCTGTGGCACTGCTCAGGTGTTATGAGAGCCCAGGTTGCTCTGATAGTGGCCTTCAGCTCTTCTACACTGTTGGGTCTGTCATATCGCATCTTCCTCTTCACAATAGCCCATAGATTTTCTATGGGGTTAAGGTCAGGCGAGTTTGCTGGCCAATTAAGAACAGGGATACCATGGTCCTTAAACCAGGTACTGGTTGCTTTGGCACTGTGTGCAGGCGCCAAGTCCTGTTGGAAAATGAAATCTGCATCTCCATAAAGTTGGTCAGCAGCAGGAAGCATGAAGTGCTCTAAAACTTCCTGGTATACGGCTGCGTTGACCTTGGACCTCAGAAAACACAGTGGACCAACACCAGCAGATGACATGGCACCCCAAACCATCACTGACTGTGGAAACTTTACACTGGACCTCAAGCAACGTGGATTGTGTGCCTCTCCTCTCTTCCTCCAGACTCTGGGACCCTGATTTACTTTCATCAGAGAACATAACTTTGGAGCACTCAGCAGCAGTCCAGTCCTTTTTGTCTTTAGCCCAGACGAGACGCTTCTGACGCTGTCTGTTGTTCAAGAGTGGCTTGACACAAGGAATGCGACAGCTGAAACCCATGAATTGCATACGTCTGTGCGTACTGGTTCTTGAAGCACTGACTCCAGCTGCAGTCCACTCTTTGTGATTCTCCCCCACATTTTTGAATGGGTTTTGTTTCACAATCCTCCCCAGGGTGCTTGTACATTTTTTTTTCTACCACATCTTTTCCTTCCCTTCGCCTCTCTATTAATGTGCTTGGACACAGAGCTCTGTGAACAGCCAGCCCCTTTTGCAATGACCTTTTGTGTCTTGCCCTCCTTGTGCAAGGTGTCAATGGTCGTCTTTTGGACAACTGTCAGGTCAGCAGTCTTCCCCATGATTGTGTAGCCTACAGAACTAGGCTACACAACATTTAAAGGCCTTTGCAGGTGTTTTGAGTTCATTAGCTGATTAGAGTGTGGCACCAGGTGTCTTCAATATCGAACCTTTTCACAATATTCTAATTTTCTGAGAAACTGAATTCAGGATTTTCCTTAGTTGTCAGTTATAATCATCAAAATTAAAAGAAATAAACATTTGAAATATATCAGTCTGTGTGTGATGAATGAATATAATATACAAGTTTCACTTTTTGAATGGAATTAGTGAAATAAATCAACTTTTTGATGATATTCTAATTATATGACCAGCACCTGTATATGAACACAGCAAATGCACTCTGACCCACATAAACAAATAAAAAAAATCAGTCTGATATCATCTGAACAAGGTGGTCTCGGGCCCCTTGCAAATAAACTCTGGAGCTGTTTGCTTGTGGTGAGAAAGCAATCTGACCCAACAGACCAACAGTCCAGGCTTTTCACAGTGTATGATGGGTAATTATGAAAAGCAGAGTTTGTTTTGCTAATGCCTCACAAAATGAATTGTGGGTTAATCTGGAGCAAAGACAAAGCATGATTTTTAATTTTTAAATGTCGCCTAATTGCTCTGAAATAGGTACATAATAATAATGTTGTCCCAATAAAGCCTTAATTCCTGCTCAAAATGATAAAGTAATATAATGACAACTACAAAAAAATCCACAATAAGCCCATGGAGCTGTTATCCATGTTTATCCATCCTGACCAATGAGAGGACAGTTCGCACATAGAATACTCGCACATGATTGATATTTAGAAATGTTACCTTGTGAAAGCCAACCGAATCAACAAGAAATTGCAACATTGTAACAATTTTAGTCCCTGTTTTGAAATAAAGCAAATTATCTACAAGTCTGAAAACACCCTTAAATTGCCTTTTGGCTGTTTAAGGTTTGGACACTTTTAATTTGGCCATGCTGGAAGACTAGCTTCAATCACCTGAAACCAACTACAGAAAGAAAGACCAGACTGGTTTAATCTTTTCTCTCTCTCTCTTATCGTAATAATTGAAAAGCCTCAAATGAAGATAATCTAATATGGCAGACAATGAAAACAAACTTAATAAACAAAATGTGACTTTAAATGTGCCTATTATGCCCCTTTTTACAAGATGTAATTAGAAGTCTTAGATGTCCCCAGAATGTGTCTGTGTAGTTTCAGCTCAAAGAGGGCTGTGCCTGACTCTGGTAACAATAAAACAGGAGAAACAGTATTATGCTGTCTCGACAAAACTTGTTTTTGCATTCCACTGTGCTACTTTTCCATTATTTTCTAAGTAAACGCTTGCTAGATGGACCTTGAGTTTTTTTTTTTTTCATTCAGGGCCATTCACACACAACGCATCCTTGCGACAAAAAACGCTGACAGTGCAAAACGAAAGATGTCGAGATTTTTAAAAAAAGTTCAACTTCTTTTAATGCGAGAGCTGCATTTTGTATTTGTTTTTGTATAAACCCGATTCCAAAAAAGTTGGGACACTGTACAAATTGTGAATAAAAACAGAATGCAATGATGTGGAAGTTTCAAATTTCAATATTTTATTCAGAATACAACATAGATGACATATCAAATGTTTAAACTGAGAAAATGTATCATTTTAAAGGAAAAAATAAGTTGATTTTAAATTTCATAGCATCAACTTGGAGCCTGCAGTCCAGATCTTTCACCCATAGAAAACATTTGGTGCATCCATAAAGAGGAAGATGCGACAAAGAAGACCTAAGACAGTTGAGCAACTAGAAGCCTGTATTAGACAAGAATGGTCTGTCATTGTTCGTCATCTGTCTTGTCTCTCTGTCATCGTCTGTCTGTCTTTGTCTGTAGTCGTTCGTCGTCTGTCTCTGTCTGTCGTTGTCTGTCTTGTATGTCTGTCTGTCATCATTTGTTGTCTGTCTTGTCTGTCTTTGTCTGTCATCGTCTGTCATTGTTCGTCATCTGTCTTGTCTGTCTGTCATCGTTTGTCTGTCGCTGTCTGTTGTCGATCGTCGTCTGTCTGTCTCTGTCCATCTGTTGTCTGTCTTGTCTGTCTGTCTGTAGCCGTTTGTAGTCTGTCTCTGTCTGTTATCGTTTGTCATCTATCTCTGTCTGTCGCCGTTCGTTATCTGTCTTGTCTATTTCTGTCTGTCATCATCGTTCATCGTCTATCTTGTCTGTCTGTCTCTGTCTGTCATCGTCCATCTCTTTCTGATGTCATTCGTCGTCTGTCTTGTCTGTCTCTCATCGTTCATCATCTGTCTTGTCTGTCTCTGTCTGTCGTCGTTCGTCATCTGTCTCTGTCTGTCTTGTCTGTCTCTGTCTGTAGTCGTTTTTGTCGTCTGTCTCTGTCTGTCATCATTCGTTGTCTGTCGTCATTCGTCGTCTGTCTCTGTCTGTCGTTGTTCGTCATCTGTCTTGTCATTCGTCATCTGTCTTGTCTGTCTGTCGTCGTTCATCATCTGTCTTTTCTATCTCTGTCTGTCGTCGTACGTCGTCTATCTCTGTCTGTTGCCGTTCGTCGTCTCTCATCGTCTGTCTTGTCTGTCTCTGCCTGTCACTGTCTGTCGCCGTTCATTGTCTGTCTCTGTCGTCATTCGTCGTCTGTCTCTGTCTGTCGTCATTCGTCATCTGTCTTGTCTGTCTCATCTGTCTCTGTCTGTCGTCTGTCTCTGTCTGTCATCATTCGTCATCTGTCTTGTCTGTCTCTGTCTGTCTGTTGCTGTTTGTCGTCTGTCTTGTCTGTCTGTCGTTGTTCGTTGTCTGTCTTGTCGTTCGTCATCTGTGTGTTGTCTGTCTGTCTCTGTCTGTCGTCGTTCATCGTCTGTCTGTCGTTGTTTGTTGTCTGTCTTGTCTGTCTGTCACCGTTCATCATCTATCTCTGTCTGTTGCCGTTTGTTGTCTCTCGTCGCCTGTCTTGTCTGTCTCTGTCTGTCGTTGTTCGTCATCTATCTCTGTCTGTTGTCGTTCATTGCTTGTCTTGTCTGTCTCTCGTCGTTCGTTGTCTGTCTCTGTCATCATTTGTCATCTGTCTTGTCTGTCTCTGTCTGTCGTCATCTGTCTTGTCTGTCTGTCTCTGTTTGTCGTCTGTCTTGTCTGTCTCAGTCTGTCGTCGTTCATCGTCTTTCTTGTCTGTCTCTGTCTGTCTCTGTGGTCTGTCTGTCATCGTTCGTCATCTGTCTCTGTCTGTCGTCGTTCGTCGTCTGTCTGTCTCTGTCTGTCATCTGTCTTGTCTGTCATCGTCTGTCTTGTCTGTTTCTGTCTGTCGTCATTCGTTGTCTGTCGTCGTTCGTCATCTGTCTTGTCTGCCTCTGTCTGTCATCATCAGTCTCTGTCTGTAGTCGTTCGTTCGTCGTCTGTCTCTGTCTGTCGATGTTCGTTGTCTGTCTTGTCTTGTCTCTCTCTTCGTCGTCTGTCTTGTCTGTCTTTGTCTGTCTGTCGTCCGTCGTCTGTCATGTCTGTCGTCTGATCCCCATTGTCATCACTCTGGAATCCCCGTGCACCAACTTGTTTCACAAGTCACCATCTGCAAGAGAAACCACAGTGTCACAACCATATAAGCCTTCAGTGACATTTCCTCTGAAAATATCTCTTACCTGTTGAATCCCCGCTCCGCTTCCTTTCCCTCTGCAACAAAGAATTATCTGTGATAACCTTGTCTGTCCTCTTCTGTGTATGTGACGCATGCGCAAACTCTACCTGCGACGTCATTGTCTGATAGGGCAGAGAGGCAACAAGTCAGCTGCCTAAGTTTTCAGACGCAGCCCTAATCCTGACACCAACAACAGAACACTTAGATGAACATACTTTGCAACCTTTAAAAAAGTATGTTTTATATAGTATGAATAGGGGTAGTATGATGTTTTATGGGGACATTCCATAGACTGTCCATAGACCATGATTTTTATACTGTACAAAATGTATATTCTATCCCCATACCATAATCCTACCCATCACAGAAAACTTTCAGCATTTTTACATTTTCAAAAAGCATCTCTTTATAAGCTGTTTCCTCATGGGGACTAAAAAAATTCCAGATATTGCCATCATTGTGTACGTTACCTCATAATGTAGTATATAGTATACGGGTATACCTGAACCACACAAAGACACACTCTGTAATGACCACCTGTTTAATACTGTTTATGACATGAATGTTGATGTGCCTTTAAGACACGTTCTTCTATGGTGTACGTTAATGTATGCACGCTGTTCTAATGTGAGCATGCATGCACAGTGAATGCTTGAGTGAAGCGAGAGATGGCCGCTCTACCGCTGATTGCTGTTACTATAAATCTTCACTTTGCTTTGTGGCATTGTCAGAGTGCTTTCTTTTCCCTGTTGTGTTTATACACAATATTTTACATGTATGTGAAGAGTGCATATGCAGACCATCTATAAAGACTCGTGGGACTACCAGTTTGTTTGCCATGGGTTTTCTTTCCTGCTGTTTTCATTTTCATCTGGGCAGACTTCAAACCCTCTGATAGACTTCACAACACACACACACACACACGCACACACGCACACGCGCACACGCACACGCGCACGCACGCACACACACACACACACACACACACACACACGGGTGTATATGGATGTTCTTGTGTGAACGGCCCCTTAAATTGACAGCCCTTGGAAATAATACATTTTAAAAGCTATGTCTACCCATAATATAATAGTAAATGTATGACCTTCCAAGATGTACAAAGTCAAACGTGTATATCTATCATTTCAAAGGAGATAAGACCTTTAAAATGCAATGTTAATGTAATTTAAGGCAGTTGCAAGTTGTTAATATACTACAGTAAGAACAAGGTCACAAGAACAAAGGTTTAAATAGATTTTTTTCAGTATAACACAGATCATGAATTACTAACATCTGCTTACTGAACATGACGAAGAATCCATTTTTATGTCAACCAGCTATAACTTTTATTATGCCTTTATGACATTTATAATGTTGGCGTTGTAAAATTGCTGTATTGGCAATAACTAAAGGCAGTATTTTCTCTAATTTGTGAAGGATTGTTAATTTTAAAATATTCACACAAAAAAGTAAAAGTAGAAGAAAGAATGATTCCAGTTATAACAAAGAATCATTGTCCTTACCTAGCTGAGAAGACTCTGACATCACATGAGAAAATGATAATGAAGGTTTCAGAGATCAGATAATATCATGGCAGGTTCTTTATGTTTTTACATTTAAAGGTGGCTCCAAAAAGTATTTGGTCACTAAAGTTATGCTTTAAGATGTCATTGCATTACATAACAAATACTAAACAAGGTGACATTTGAAAGAAAGAAAGTGCCAGTGTTGGGCAGTAGCGACACTACTAGCTTAGCTAAATTTTTCAGCAGCTCAGTACTTTTAAAACGGTGTAGCTTTTCCAGTAGCTTACTACTTTATCCAGCAAGTAGCAGTGTAGAGCGACCAAAAGTTACATTCCATTTTGGGTTCTGATGAGTTATGAGCCTGTAATGAAGTGAAGCAGCGCAGCATTTTCTTCTTACTAGATCACAAACTAAATTTGCCATCTGTTGTTACATCACCTTGTATCAGCTCGTCCCGACAAGAGATCGTCTGATGATTATGTAAAGGACATACAGTAGTGGATATTTCACACGAGTCATTATGCAAACTAAAGATTAAAATACTATGTCAAAGACTAAAAGTACATACAGGAGGTGGATAATAATCTTTTTTTAAATTGCTTAATTATCCTGCTTTATTGCACTCTATGTCTATTTCTGATTTAATTACAAAGATGACCTGCCATGGTTTAATCTGTCCCACCACAGTTTTATAATGAAAGACCACTAATCGAACAGAAAATAATATTGCGATATAGTAATGCATTTATCATATATGGCAAAGGCACTGTGTTCACGCGAGCAGCTCGTGATTGGTGTCTCAGAGTGGTTCTGTGAGCAGTTTGAGGCATTGCGTGTGTGAGTTTAACCTGCATTTTTTGACTAATCCTGAGTATTTAATTTAAGTTGCATACATTTTTTTCTTGCACTGATGTTACACTTGTAGCAATTTTGCACTTTGACAGCCAGTTTGAGATATAGGCTATAATTGAGTATTTTGTGTATCAGATAGTTTACAAAATCAAATGATTCAGGCAATTTTTGCCATTGAAATGACCCAAACAACCTGAATTCACCCTATAGGCCACTCTTTGAAATTCATAATTGCATTGCATTATGTTGTTTTAAACCCCAAATATACTTATATTTACTTATGACATTCTTGATTAACAATCAAGATTTTTTGGTGTAAATATAATTTATTCTCAAGCAATATTCTCATCAGTGTTCTATCAGCTATGAAATAATTCTATAAATCCAGCATATTTTGAGCCCATACACTGAAATGCATATCCATATTTTCAAGTGATTTGACATTGTAGGCCCATTTTATATATCAAAAATCCAAAAGGTGTGCATCATACCTGACATCTAGATGAACGCTTTACAGTCGGTTTTATGACTGTAAGTCAAAGACGTTAGAGACGGCCCCTAAATTTGCGAATATCGAACATCGTCTAACGTCACGTCAACTTTATGCCAGGCACATCACATCAAATGCGCTACGGTTCTGCTGTGATCTTTGTTTGAAACTATTTTCGCTGCTGAAATAGAACAAAAACAGTCAATCACTGTATGATAAATTAATCTCCTACGTACATTGTACATAGATCAATGCTTTGTTGTTTATGATGAGAGTGCAGATTTCAGTGAGTGAGAACACGCTCTCAACAAAACTCCGGAGTTTCAGAGATGACTAATCAATGCCTCTGGTTATTAGACATTGTGTTCATAAGCTCAAAAGAATCGCGTGTGGTTATAATGCACAACGTGATTATAACAGATGCCTTTTGAGAAGACTACAATAAAGTTCAACCTCTAAAGTGGCTAGTGGGAGTGACTATGTTACACGCCACAGCTGAAATCCACCCGCAAATGCCGGGTTGGCGGGTGTTAATGTCAATCCCTGTTAACAATTATTCAGTTATTTGTAACAATGTCATTGTAAAAAAATAAAAAATAAATAATAATAATAGTTTCAATGCAGCTAGCAAATTTTTTGATGGTAACTTGTGTAGCTAACTACTTTTTCAGAAGGGTAGCTTGAATACTTTAACTTACAAGTAGCTTGTAACTTGTAAAGCAACACTGGAAAGCACAAGCACACTTTTCAAGAAAAAGTTTAAGTGTAAGTTTAAATGTAAAATCTAAAAACGAAGAGAAATAAATGAATAAATAAGTGGTTGTTTTAGTGGATTCTGTTGTAGTGAACTAACTTTATACATCCACTAAAATGTTTATCTTTACAACCTTTTAAAAATTATAGTGCATTTCAGAAAAGCATTTACATAATTTATTTGCCGATATCATTTGCTTTGGTGTTTTTGTTATCTAATGCAATTACATTAATTCTCTTTTAAGTGTGTTGTGGTTTATTTGTGGAGCCACTGCAAGGTCAAGCTCCTTATTGAACATTTCTTTGATGTTAAATATGTTTTTTTTGATATATATATATATATATATATATATATATATATATATATATATATATATATATATATATATATATATATATATATATATATATATATATATTTTTTTTTTTTTTTTTGTTTTTCATTCATTCACAAATCATTCACAAATAAGTCTGCATCCGTTTTAAAGCACCTGAAGTTTAACTTTCCCCGTCTGTGACAAAAACTATTGTGCCACAGAGTGTTTGAGTGTTTGTCTAATTTGTAGTGCATAGACCTTGAAATGACTTAGTATTTGTTAATTTCTTTTTCCAGAAAGTGAGACACAGTTGTCTAGGGTTTTGGACTTGGCTTCCCTCCAACTGTGTGTCCTTCCCCTGCCATCTTTACTGGAGCTCAGGCTGCACTGGCAGGCTGGGGAATGCTTTGAATGTTAATGAAATATGTCATCGTGAGTTGTCTCAGTAATTAATTGTTCACATCACATATTTGAAAGGCCACCAGGAAGGAGTCCCAGTAGCACTGCGGCGTGTTGCCTGTATCAGAATAGAGCTCCACTTTGAGGCTGGAATCAGAGTGCTCTTGTGCTATTAACTATTGAAGGCTAAATTGCAGCAGCAGCCATTGCTGTGTGAACACCATAAAAATACAGGTGGTATTTGAATAAACTTAGTAAATGTTAGTACAATAATTTTTGTTACTACACTTTGAGCACCACCAAACTTGCGCCTCCATTTTATGTAATATAACCATCACATTCAGTACTTATGTTTTATATAAATATCACATATTTTGAAGAAAAAGTTCTACCAGCCATACAATTGGGCATAATTAAGCAATTTCACATGCTGTTTCACATTCAAACCATGCTATATTTCCAAATATGTTTAATATATCTGTTTTTTGCTCTGCCAATGCAAATAGTTCCAAAGGAAGCCATGCAGTGGTGGTGTGTTCTGTTCCTGAATGATTCTGCGCTTTTGATTAAAACGATGACTAAAATGATTCAATGACACTCATAAAGACAGACACTATTTTCATTCCTAAATGAATCGGTGTTTCGAATGAATTGGTCAGTCATGACAACTCTCTGAGGTTTTGGCATGGTGATGGATATGACAGTGTTAATGTATTTGGTCTTGTATTTGTCTGAATAGATCTGCTATCACTGCTTCGGCTGCTGCAGAGTAAGTATAGAAACTGCTGCACATATAACATACATGAAAATTCCTAGCAGAACTATGTACGTGGACCTTGGGGAGGCGGAGGATTTTTGATAGGATCACTGACTGGCAGTATTTATTTATTTATTTAGTAAAAATAATGAAATCAATCACAATAAACTTAGCTCCAGTTCACCAGCCTGGAAGTTTTTAGTTATCTTGAAGAGTTTGATTAGCTGTTTCAGGTGTGTTTAATTAGGATTAGAGCTAAACTTCACAGGACAGATTTTGTAGGTTTATCATAGAAAACCAAAATCTTTCCAAGTATGATTGGGGATCTTTGCCATTTCATCACCATTGTACATCTCCAAAATAACAAAAGGTTAGGGCATGATACTTTTCGTTAGTGAAACAAACCAAAACAACAGTAGAAGTAGTATGTTCTTTTCTAAAATCTAATTTTAAAGTTAAGGAACAGCTTAAAACTTACAATCAAATAAAGAGCTTGCTCTTATCAAGTTATTGGCCTCAGGAAAGACTGTATCCTATGAACATGGACCAGAATGACTTGAGCTCATAATGTGGAGGAGACAGCAGTTAAGTAGTAGAGCTCCTAAGTATGATGGAAACATTATTTAAGAGCGGTAACTACCTCTATCATTACTGGTACAAGCAGAACCATTCAGTCTTTGAATAGTCCTAATGCAAGGGCAGCAATATCAATTTGTGACTGTACATGCACTTTAGGTTTAAAGACAATCAATAGCACTCCATGATAACACAATTACAAGACTGTGGCCAAAATGAAGGAGCCAACCAGTTTAGAACCCTATGCGAGAGGTAATACTAGGATCAATACATATTCATTCTCAAATGAAACCCTTATTTTTAAAGTCTGCTTTTGCATTTGGTAGATAGTGAAACAGAATGCTTTGTGCTGACGTGCTGCATCAAATTCTGATAATAATCTTTACAGGACATAAAACGATTAATTATTATATATATATATATATATATATATATATATATATATATATATATATATATATATATATATATATATATATATATATATATATACTCACCTAAAGGATTATTAGGAACACCATACTAATACTGTGTTTGACCCCCTTTCGCCTTCAGAACTGCCTTAATTCTACGTGGCATTGATTCCACAAGGTGCTGAAAGCTTTCTTTAGAAAAAATATGGCCCATATTGATAGGATAGCATCTTGCAGTTAATGGAGATTTGTGGGATGCACATCCAGGGCACAAGCTCCCATTCCACCACATCCCAAAGATGCTCTATTGGGTTGAGATCTGGTGACTGTGGGGGCCATTTTAGTACAGTGAACTCATTGTCATGTTCAAGAAACCAATTTGAAATGATTCGAGCTTTGTGACATGGTGCATTATCCTGCTGGAAGTAGCCATCAGAGAATGGGTACATGGTGGTCATAAAGGGATGGACATGGTCAGAAACAATGCCCAGGTAGGCCGTGGCGTGTAAACGATGCCCAATTGGCACTAAGGGGCCTAAAGTGTGCCAAGAAAACATCCCCCACACCATTACACCACCACCACCAGCCTGCAGAGTGGTAACAAGGCATGATGGATCCATGTTCTCATTCTGTTTACGCCAAATTCTGACTCTACCATCTGAAATTGAGACTCATCAGACCAGGCAACATTTTTCCAGTCTTCAACTGTCCAATTTTGGTGAGCTCGTGCAAATTGTAGCCTCTTTTCCTATTTGTAGTGGAGATGAGTGGTACCCGGTGGGGTCTTCTGCTGTTGTAGCTCATCCGCCTCAGGTTGTGCGTGTTGTGGCTTCACAAATGCTTTGCTGCATACCGGTTGTAACAGTGGTTATTTCAGTCAAAGTTGCTCTTCTATCAGCTTGAATCAGTCGGCCCATTCTCCTCTGACCTCTAGCATCAACAAGGCATTTTCGCTCACAGGACTGCCGCATACTGGATGTTTTCCTTTTCACACCATTCTTTGTAAACCCTAGAAATGGTTGTGCGTGAAAATCTCAGTAACTGAGCAGATTGTGAAATACTCAGACCGGCCCGTCTGGCACCAACAACCATGCCACGCTCAAAATTGCTTAAATCACCTTTCTTTCCCATTCCTGACATTCAGTTTGGAGTTCGGGAGATTGTCTTGACCAGGACCACACCCCTAAATGCATTGAAGCAACAGCCATGTGATTGGTTGATTAGATAATTGCATTAATGAGAAATTGAGCAGGTGTTCCTAATAATCCTTTAGGTGAGTGTATATATATATATGTATATAAAGAATTATTAGGAATATCTGTTCAATTTCTCATTAATGCTATTATCTAATCAACCAATCACATGGCAGTTGCTTCAATGCATTTAGGGGTCCTGGTCAAGACAATCTCCTGAACTCCAAACTGAATGTCAGAATGGGAAAGAAAGGTGATTTAAGCAATTTTGAGCGTGGCATGGTTGTTGGTGCCAGACGGGCCGGTCTGAGTATTTCACAATCTGCTCAATTACTGGGATTTTCACGCACAACCATTTCTAGGGTTTACAAAGAATGGTGTGGAAAGGGAAAGACATCCAGTATGCGGCAGTCCTGTGGCGAAAATGCCTTTTTGATGCTAGAGGTCAGAGGAGAATGGGCCGACTGATTCAAGCTGATAGAAGAGCAACTTTGACTGAAATAACCACTCGTTACAACCGAGGTATGCAGCAAAGCATTTGTGAAGCCACAACACGCACAACCTTGAGGTGGATGGGCTACAACAGCAGAAGACCCCACCGGGTAAAATGGAAAAATGTTGCCTGGTCTGATGAGTCTCGATTTCTGTTGAGACATTCAGATGGTAGAGTCAGAATTTGGCGTAAACAGAATGAGAACATGGATCCATCATGCCTTGTTACCACTGTGCAGGCTGCTGGTGGTGGTGTAATGGTGTGGGGGATGTTTTCTTGGCACACTTTAGGCCCCTTAGTGCCAATTGGGCATCGTTTAAATGCCACGGCCTACCTGAGCATTGATTCTGACCATGTCCATCCCTTTATGACCACCATGTACCCATTCTCTGATGGCTACTTCCAGCAGGATAATGCACCATGTCACAAAGCTCGAATCATTTCAGATTGGTTTCTTGAACATGACAACGAGTTCACTGTACTAAAATGCCCCCACAGTCACCAGATCTCAACCCAATAGAGCATCTTTGGGATGTGGTGGAACGGGAGCTTCGTGCCCTGGATGTGCATCCCACAAATCTCCATCAACTGCAAGATGCTATCCTATCAATATGGGCCAACATTTCTAAAGAATGCTTTCAGCACCTTGTTGAATCAATGCCACGTAGAATTAAGGCAGTTCTGAAGGCGAAAGGGGGTCAAACACAGTATTAGTATGGTGTTCCTAATAATCCTTTAGGTGAGTGTATGTGTGCTTCTGTGTATGTGTGTAGAGTAGTTATGTGTTTATGATAAAACTTGTACACAATACATGTTTGGTTCTGACTCCCTGCCTGCCTGCCTGCCTGCCTGCATATAAATAAATAAATGGTAGAGCTGGATTCCATTTATAATGTCTGAATAATGGGAATCTACATTACTCAGATTAGGCTTTATGCTTGTCATCAAAATCATTCGCTCATGAAATATGTTAGGATGTGGTTTCCAGTATTCTGATGACAAAATAATTTTTAGATACGCACGCTCATTTTCAAGCTGTCAACTGTCTACAAACTTTATAGACAATGACAGTTTCTAAAATGTCTTGTTTAGTTAATATTGTTTGGGGCTATTGTGTATATCTGTGCACAGTGTTGAGGTGTAGATTATATAGAACGCCAGTAGAAGCTGTTTATTGATGATCTGGGAGCAATTGTTCTGTTCCTTTAAAAATGATACAGCCTTTGGTTTGAACTGGGGTTGTAATTTTTGGATCATTGGACAGAGGAAATTATATAGGAGACCAAGTGGTCCAGCGTGGGTATATAGACTTTCCTCATTTTATACACAATTTTCCTCCAGATGAATACTTGCTGCTGAATGAATGGCAGTAATTACAGTTGACCTAAAATTTTCCTATTTTTAACAGTGTTGTTACATTAAATTGAAAGTAACTCAAACTCCCAATGTCCTGACATTTTGGATCCAATGACCTATATGACTGAATAACTGGACAATTTTCCTGTTTCAAAAAAAAAAAAAAAAAAAACAAGTCCTGCTCCTATGGGGACAAATTCTGAAACATAATTCTTAATTCAAAGTATATTTTAAAGGGGTCATACTGCATATCATAAGGAATCAAATTACCCTTGATCTTTTGTGATAAAAGAGTGGTGCATTATGGAAATATATTGTAACTTTTAGAAGTCAAAAGTTCCTAAACTTTGAAATATTCTATCGTGGCTAAGATGATTCTTTTATTCCTACACAGAAGAGCTAATGCTTTAAGAGTTAAACGTGCTGTTCTGGCCTGTATAGTATCTGCATATCCTTTCTGTTTCTGTTCTTCTGTTTTTTTTTGGTGGAAGATTTTGTAAGGACATTATGTTACAAAATATGTCAAATAAATACTTTCTATTCATCAAAGAATCCTAAAAAAATCCATATTTATTTAATTTATTTTTATTTCCATATTTTGCAGCTCAACTCTTTTTCAATGGTGATAATAAGAATGTTTGTTGAGAACCAAATTAGCATATTAGAATGATTTCTGATTTCCGTGACACTGGATGATGGAGTAACTGAGCACAGGAATAAACTGCATTTTAAAATTCATTAAAATGGAAAACAATTCAATTGTAATATTACGTTAGTGTATTTTTAATCATATAAATGCAGCCTTGGTGAATATAAGAGACTTTAAAAGTAATTAAAAGTAAATAAAAGTGTTATTGAAGGATAGGATAGATTTGGTTATTAAACACACACACACACACACACACACACACACACACACACACACACACACACACACACACACACACACACACACACACACACACACTGTATATTTTGGTGCAAAACTAGTAATTTTACAAGTGGAATTCAGGAAAAAATGTGAGTAAATAAAGTCTTATTATCCATTTAATTAATTTAGTACAAACACTAAGGTATAAATTGTGAGAGTGAGTCGAGATAAAATAGCTCACTTGATTGCCCATAAATTCTCATGGTTCTGCTGTAGAAACATCTACACATCAGCTTGGTCATCTCCTGACTGCAATTATAAATCCAGCATCTCTGGTTGTCATGGTCGTATAACAGCCTGTGCACCCACAAGAACAAGACAACACCTGTTCAGGACCATTACGGATGTAGAAACAGTAGATTTTGCACGTTCCATAGCCATGAGTCTATCAGATAATTTACAGCATTGCAACACATTTCCTCAGCCCAGAGCAAGCATCTCTATTACCTGATCTGAAGCTCTGCTGTCATTTACATGCATTCAATCCTCATCCCGATAGCACATTCATCTCTCTCAATGAGATAACCTTTTCTACTTTTCCAAGAAAGCCTACAGAGAAGTGGTGAGGGTGACATAACCTTCAGAACACAATCCTTGCCTGCAGGCTCCGCCATGTCATGTTTCATTATTACCATTTCCCATCTCTACCCAGTGGCTTAGGGCTAATCTCTGCTATTCTAAATCAACTATTTTGAGAAACATATTTTGTTATTTTTGTCTCGTGTTGAGTTCGACACTGAATGTCAGGCATCTGGAGAAGGGTCGGCCTTGTGCGCTGATTGAATTTTCAGATTTGATGGATATATGATTCTAAGCCTCTGAGGCCTTGTGTATTAGACAGGCATTCTGCAAATGCAGTAGTGCAACTGACAATTCAAAGCCACAGCCAATTTGCAATAGGAAGAGCGACCAAAAGATGCTGCCAGAATAACTTGGATTCCAGCGGAGAGCTTCAGTTTGTTTCTTTCACGGTTGGAAAGGAGCCACACACTTTCTCACCTGGTGCTTCATTTTATTGCTATCATGAAATATAGGATAAGTATTCGTTGGAACCAGCTCAAATGAGATTACAGATAAAATGTTAAAGCAACATACTTAATAATTAACATTCCTGTCATTATTTACTTAGTTAAAGCAATGTAAAAACATATGTTGTCATAACTTATTGATCACAACTTATTTTTTACAGTGTGCTGTTAGATTAAATTTTATTAAAGAGCCCATATTATGCCCTTTTAAATCTTTTAAATTGTAGCTGCACCTCTCTTCCCAGTCTGTCAGTAATGCTGTTTAGTATCAATAAAGCCCCTCCTTCCGATAAGTGCAATGTGCTCTGATTGGTCAGCTGGATCAGTGTGTTGTGATTGGTCAACCACTTCAAGTGTGTTTCGGAAATGTCATGCCCCTTACCTTAACCCCGAGTTTCATCACACTACTAACATAACTCAACCAGGCCTCACCCCCTTTTTTACGTATGCCTTGGGTGGGAATTATTTAAATGAGGAATATAGTGACATCACTGACGTGTACGTTCCTGGAAGAAAACAATCAAGGAAACTATTTCATGCTGAAGTGGTGAGCGCTATGCATTTTTTACCGGTTGACTAGAGTTGAAGAATGTGCTCATCACCGTCACTCTTTATCCAGCTATCCAATCACAATGGAGGAGGGGCGGGACAAATACAACACCAATCAGCCGCCACATTCTGCTTGTACAACGTCAACAGACTACAACAAGCATAATAACGAAAAAAAAATAAAAAAATAATTAAACAAGAGCCAGAGCAAATAAAAATTGTATCAAAATTTTTATATAGAAACAAAACAGAAATAAACTATCTGGGAAATGAGATATTAGTAGCACTTCTGCAGATATTCCGTATCATAGCAAGCAAAGCGTCTTAACTGAAAAAAACGCTGCGCTGTCAAAATGCTGTACCGTTCTCCACCCACAGTTTGGCACGCACCTGGCTCATCTCAAATCTGACAATGCATCACACATCTATAATATGGTTTGTTGAAAATAACTGTAATGGTTAGGTGAACCAGGAACAGGCTGAAGACTCAGAATATCAAAATACAAACTTAAACTTTAATAATGATGCTCAGGAACAAACAGAAAAGCAGGGAAACACACTCCACCATACAAAGACTGAGTGAACAAGAGCAACTTAAATAGCTGATAGAAACAAGATAATTAGCAAAACACATTCATGCATATTTGAAATATGCTATTTCATGCATACTGAGCTTTTTACACTGTTAAAGACTTGGATCCCCTAGCTAAACATGGACGAGTATGGGTCTGCGTGATGTCAACAAGGGTGGAATTTCCTTATACGGGCGGTACAGGTAATTCTCCTGGAAGGGCGCGTGCACCCGTCGACCAGAGTGAGAGAGTGAAATCAGTACGGCCATCAAAGCGCTTTGCTCGGCTTTAGAGAAGTCGTTGGCTGCGCTGCACAGGTCACAGGACTTCACAAAATCAACAATGTTACCAAAGAAGTGTGTTTTGGGTTGTTTAGCTGGCATTTAAACCACCCCCAAAAAAAAAAAAAACAGCAATACACGATTGTTTTATAAACAAGGCCCAATTCGACGCCGGATTTGCTGATCGCCTAATGCTGAAAGATGGAGCCGTCCCAATGATAAAGTTCACGGTCATGCGTTGTAACTGCAGGCAGTGAGTAAAACTGCTTCAAATGTCTGTGTGTTTTTGGCTATTGGCGTGTAAGTGCACATCAAGTAAACAACATGATCACGTATAGTTAATTTATCAATGGAGCATGCGATGTATGGTGTGTGTTTAAATACATTTGTTTAGCTGGCTGTTTGTTTATTGTAAACCCCTGGTCTGTAAAATGGTCTGTATAAAAAAAAAAACAAAAATGCAATTCAATTCTAAAAGTAGTCCTTTTGGCTTGACTTGACTTTTTTTGTTTGGATCAACATGAGGGGGACTAAATAATGACAGGATTCTTATTTTTATGTGAACTATTCTTTATATAATTAATTCTCTCACTAAAAGTGTTTTTTCATTTACTTCTGATGTTGAAACTTGCGTTTTTCTACTAAAGAACTAAAAACTTGTCATATGTAGAACTTGCACAGAATCATTTCACTCATGATTTGAGTTTGATGCAAGTATGAAAGTGTATGAATTCTCATCCTTGATGTTCAGAGCCACACATCCATATTTAGATGATAGAAATGTTACTTACATATCAGTGTATAAAGTTTCCTCTTAACACATTCAAATGAAGGAAGTTGTCTGAAAACTTGTTTGAAAGAACATGTCAGGCTAAAGAAAAAGTATAAAAAGTTAAGTATAGCAAACATTTCATTTTGATTTGAAAGTTTTGCTATTACAACTCACATAAGAGCATGCCGGGGGCCTGCAGCTACTGTACCTTGAGCTGGAATGGACACCTGTTATTATAGGAAATATAACTGTAACTGTACCTTACTGTTCTTAAAACCGTTCGACCTGACGGTGGAAAAGCGGCTATTGACAGTTAACCTTTTAAAATTGAGGTGAACTTGTTCTGCAGCTTCTGTCATGGTAAGGTCAATGTTTACTATCGGCAACAATGACAGTGAAGACTTGGTAAGACAGTTCCCTGCTCTCTCTCTCTCTGAAGTTTTCTCCTTTGAAGAGGTCCATGAAGATGTCTTTGATCTCTTTCACTCCCTTCCTGTCATTCTTTACCAAGTAAAGACACTACAAGTGTCCACATGTGTTCTAAGCAGATTAAGTGATTAACCATTGCAGTTGGACTGAGTGATGTTGAAACAAAAGCAAAAATCAATCTTACGTTAAGGCAGTTAAAATGCAAATTATGTAAAACCAAAAGTTTTCTTTTAGTAACATAAAAGGAGTTATGTTACATCATTTGTATTATTTGATAAATTAAGTTGTTTAACAGTTAACATTTAACCTATTTAACAGTTAAATCATAATTTTTACAGTTGTATTATTGTTTTTGGCATCATGTTAACACACAAATTGTCTCTGTCTTGTACTATTGCAACATTCAGTATTTTGTTCATTTTAATTTGTAAGTTTACTCCCACTTTAAGTACCTCACTGTAACTCAGATTTTTGCTGGGAAAGGAAAGACAGGACAAATGTAATTTTTTTGTAGTCACACTTCATATTAAGTGTCTTTAAAGTCCTCATGAAATCAAAATTGACCCTATTTACTTTGTTAGCACATATTAAAGGTCTTAGGGTGAACAATAAATCTGTGCAAGTTAATACACAGAAAAAAATAGTTTGTCGCGGTAATCTTTAATCAAAATCTGAAAAGTTACTTCCGGTCTGGAAACAGCGTTCCTTCTCAGATGATGTCAGTTTGACGGCTTAGGTTCAAAAATGCTTTACCACTCCCCTCCAACCATTAGTCTGCTATGAGCGCAAGATGGAGAGGAGGAGCGCTGAAGTGAAACCCTGCCCTCTATTCAATATTCCGTTTCACTGGGATTTTAACTACTACAGTGCATCCGGAAAGTATTCACAGCGCTTTACTTTTCAACATTTTGTTATGTTACAGTGTCATGCCAAAATGTTATAATTTTTTCCCAATTCTACAAATGATACCCCATACTGACAACATAAAAGAAGTTTGTTTGAAATATTTGCACATTTATTAAAAATAAACAACGGAAAAATCATATGTACATAAGTATTCACAGTCTTTGCTCAGTACTTTGTTGAAGCACATTTGGCACCAATTACAGCCTCAAGTCTTTTTGAAATCTATTTTTGGGCAGTTTGTCCAATTCTTCTTTGCTGGACCTCTCAAGCGCAATCAGGTTGGATTGGGAGCGTTGGTGGACAGCCATTTTCAGATCTCTCCAGAGATGTTCAATTTGGTTCAAGTCTGGGCTCTGGGTAGGGACATTCAGAGTTATCCCATAGCCACTCCTTTGTTATCTTGGTTGTGTATTTAGAGTTGTTGTCCTGTTGGAAGAAAAACCTTCACCCCAGTCTGAGGTCCAGAGCACTCTGGAGCAGGTTTTCATCAAGGATGAACATTGCTGCATTCATCTTTCACTCAATTCTGACTAGTCTCCCAGTTCCTGCCATTAAAAAACATCCCCACAGCATGATGCTGCCACCACCATGCTTCACTGTAGAGATGATATTGGCCAGGTGATGAGTGGTGCCTGGTATCCTCCAGACATGACACTTGCCATTCAGGCCAAAGAGTTCAATCTTTGTTTCATCAGACCAGAGAATTTTATTTCTCATGGTCTGGGAGTTCTTCAGGTGCCTTTTGGCAAACTCCAGACGGGCTGTCATGTGCCGTCTGGACACTCTACCATACAGGCCTGATTGGTGGAGTGCTGCAGCGATGGTTATTCTTCTGGAAGGTTCTCCTCTCTCCACAGAGAAATGCTGGAGCTCTGTCAGAGTGACCGTCGGGTTCTTAGTCACCTCCTTTCTCCCCCGATCGCTCAGTTTGGCCGGGCAGCCAGCTCTAGGAAGAGTCCTGGTGGCTCCAAACTTCTTTCATTTACAGATGATGGAGGCCACTGTGCTCATTGGGATCTTCAATGCTGCAGACATTGTTCTGTACCCTTCCCCAGATCTGTGCCTCGATACAATCCTGTCTCGGAGGTCTACAGACAATTCCTTGGACTTCATGGCTTGGTTTGTGCTCTGACATGCACTGTTAACTGTGGGGCCTTATATAGACAGGTGTGTGCCTTTCCAAATCATGCCCAATCAACTGAATTTACCACAGGTGGGCTCCAATCAATTTGTAGAAACATCTCAAAGATGATCAGTGGAAACAGGATGTACCTGAGCTCAATTTTGAGTGTCATGGCTAAGGCTGTGAATACTTATGTACATGTGATTTCAAACAAACTTCTTTCAAGTTGTTATTATGGGCTATTGTTTGTAGAATTGATGGAAAAAGTGTGAATCCATTTTGGAATAAGGCTGTAACATAACAAAATGTGGAAAAAGTGAAACGCTGTGAATACTTTGCAGATGCACTGTATGTACTTACATAAATGAACATACTTTTAACTGTAATAGACATGTTAAAGGCAAAAACCTGTTAATTGCTTAATAGTACATTCCCTTACTGTGGAAATGTGTGATTTTACAATACAATAAAAGAATGGCATCTTATAACTTCATGACCAAGTGCAATGCAAAGCATTGGATGCAGTGGTGTAAAGCACACCGCCACTGGACTCTAGAGCACATTTACATTTACATTTAGTCATTTAGCAGACGCTTTTATCCAAAGCGACTTACAAATGAGAGCATTAGAAGCAACTAAAAACAGTCAAGGGCAACAATATGCAGGTGCTATAACAAGTCTCAGTTAATGTAGCACAGAACACATAGGACAGAACTTTTTTTTTATATATATATATTTTTTTATATATATAGACAAACAGAAAATTAATAGAGTGATAAGTGCTTCTTTATTGGTTTTGCAGGATGCAAGTGCTATTCTTTATTTTTTATACTTTAATAGCACCTGCAAATGCTATTCTTTATTTTTTAGAGTAGTGGAAACATGTTCTCTAGAGTGACCAATCACGCTTCTCTCTCTGGCAAACCGATGGATGAGTCTGGGTTTGGCGGTTGCCAGGAGAATGGTACTTGCCTGACTGCATTGTGCTAAGTGTAAAGTTTGGTGGAGGGGGGATTATGGTGTGGGGTTGTTTTTCAGGGGTTGGGCTTGGCCCCTTAGTTCCAGTGAAAGGAATTCTTAATGCTTCAGCATACCAAGACATTTTGGACAATTTCATGCTCCCAACTTTGTGGGAAAAGTTTGGGGATGGCCCCTTCCTGTTCCAACATGACTGCGCACCAGTGCACAAAGCAAGGTCCATAAAGACCAACTCGCTAGAACACCTTTGGGATGAATTAGTGCAGAGACTGTGAGCCAGGCCTTCTCGTCCAACATCAGTGCCTGACTACAACTACTACTGCGCTTCTAGAAGAATGGTCAAAAATTCCCATAAACACACTCCTAAACCTTGAGGAAAGCCTTCCCAGAAGAGCTGAAGCTGTTAAAGTTGCAAAGGGTGGGCCAGCTCCATATTAAACCCTACGGATTAAGAATGGGCAATTTAGTGTAGCTGTTTTTTCTTAGGTTTTTTTTTTCTTTTTTTTCTGTAACGTTTTATTTTGCAGTGTCCTTGTTACATGTACTTACCATAGTAGTAACAGTAAATAATGCATAACCAAACCCTAATCCT
Organism: Paracanthobrama guichenoti; assembly: GCA_018749465.1. Taxonomy (NCBI): domain Eukaryota; kingdom Metazoa; phylum Chordata; class Actinopteri; order Cypriniformes; family Gobionidae; genus Paracanthobrama; species Paracanthobrama guichenoti. The sequence continues at coordinate 42,427,746 of CM031947.1, forward strand.
ACCATAATATCTAGTTAATAACACTACAGTAAGTACATCTAGTTAATTAATATTACTCAGTACTTAAATATATAAATACACGGTAACAATGACACCTTAAAATAAAGTGTAACCATTTTTTCTTATCAGGATTTTATGATACCTTATGTTTTTAAATTAATGTTTATTACTTTATTTAACTTTCATTTGTTAGCATGATGGTTGTATTTGTGTGTATGACACCGTGCTCCTTCTAGGCTATATTATTAGTAACTTGAAAAGCTTAAAAGCTACTTGTGATGAATTTTGATTTATCATGTGGCTTTCTTTTTATGACTGGTGTTTTTACAGTGTTAATGTGTTCATGGTGTATTGCAAAAAACCTTTGCTGCTATTGAGGTAAAATGGTTAGGTTTAAAGTGTTAGTTCACCCCAAAATGGAAATTCTGTCAAATCAGGCAAAGAACTTGCTTCATAAAATTGAGGTTAAACCACTGGAGTCACATGGATTACTTTAATGATGTTTTTACTACCTTTCTGGGGCTTGAAAGCATTAGTTGCATAGCTGTCAATGGAGGGACAGAAAGCTCTCAGATTTCATCAAAAATATCTTAATTTGTGTTCTGAAGATGAACAAAAGTCTTACTTTTCTTACGTACTGCTACTTCTCGCTTTTATAATGATTAATTTTATTTGCAATATGACTGTGGCTGAAGCCCAATTATTTAATTAAGTGGTGCGTGAATCACTGTAGGTGCGTTCACCAGCGCGCTCCAAAAGTGTTAAGATTTGCACAAGCCGTTCCTATTGGCCTGCATGGTAATGAGGAGCTGTCAATGGTCTTACTTTGTAAATAAACCCTTATTGTTAGAAATGCTATAGTTAAACAATTACAAGAACTGTATGTTAGTTTTAAGGCTGAGTACAAGTTAGAAAGAGCTTTAAAATATGGCACTTTATTTGTACGGGCACCTTATTTTTTCATTGCCACAAATGCAGTTGACTGCTTATAATGTATATTATAACTAATCCTTTGTTTCTGAGTGTCATACTCAAGGGTCCGGGTTTGGCTGGCTAGGATGGCCCTTTTAACCCCTACTGATAGATGCTGGAACTACACCATCTGGTAGCAAAACAAATCTTTCTACACTGACAGCAATTCTGAATTTTTAATTGTGTATTCTAGTGCATAGCCTTCTCCTAAGTTTTATATTTTTTAATAAAACATCTTTTTTTTTAAATGACCATTAGTGTTATATTTCAATAAAACATAAATATAACACCTATACCATAAACCTGTGAACATCACAGAAGTGACAATTTAAAGTTTCATTCTTTTTGAATAAATTCAGTAATCCAAAAATGTGCCATTTCACCTCACAGTGTGTATCTTGTCCTTGATCAGCAGTTTCCTCAGTGTCTAACACAGCCAAATCTGACTCTCACAATCTTGATGAAAAGACTCATTAGTAGACTGAGGAGCGTGTGTGGAAGAGTGATGTCCCAGTGTTCTGCACTCGGAGGGTTTAATTAAAGAAAGAGAAAAACAATACAGTTCATGGCTGACAACTTCAACTGTCTTAATAAGCTTCTTCTCATTAGAGGTAACATCTAATATATGTACATATATACTATACTATACTATACTATACTATACTATACTATACTATACTATACTATACTATACTATACTATACTATACTATACTATACCTAATATTTATTCCAAAGAGATCTCTTTAATAGCTTAGTTGTTTCTCCTAGACAGCAATGCAAGCATATCAATACATTCTCCTCTCAGCTCAAGGACAATACTATTGAAAAGTCTATTAAAAATGAAGAAGTTTTGGTCGAATTATCCCTTTAAAAGGCATAAAGCCTTTTCTTTGATGTCTAGTTTATTCAATTAGATTCAATTTTATGTAAAAATGTTACAAGCTACTGACAATGAAATAGACCTGATTATGAAGTCTGAGGATTATTTGAAGAATGTGAAAAGATAATCCTACAAAGAAAAGAACAATCATAACACAATAATCTGTTCTCTTGGAATTAGGCTTAAGAACACATACATGACGCTGCATTATAGAATCTCAAATGCACTTCATGTTTAATCCCCTGAACAATCCTCAATTTTTCTGGCTAGTTATTTCATATCTCTGTGGTACAGATAACATTTATTTTTTCTGTCAAGGTTGAGTGTATTTGAATTCACCTCTCTCCTCTGTTTTCCTTCATGCTGTTTTTCCTTCTGTTGTTTCACAGCCCATTATTATAGGTGGAAATTGGCCAGCTCTGAGACTGTTTACACGTTTGTCGACTTCACCAGATGATGCATAACTGCACGAAGCAAATAAACAAATATTTGTCCAGAATGTTGACATTATCCTTATCTCCTGTGCTTTATACCAGCATTTAGACCTGAGCAGAGGAACTGTGCTAATTTTTATTTTGTGTTAGCCTGATAAAGGTCTCTTGTCAAATATAATTGTACCTCTGGGAGGCAGTACCCAAAGTGTACTGTGAACCATTAGCTATAATGAAATTCAGAAATTCAAATGTAAAGAGATCTCAGACATTTTAATAAAATCTCAACATGCATCAAACTGTGTAAACAAAAACTTTTGGAGGGTTTGAGGGATGCGTTTTGGTAGAAGTCCTGTTGTGACACCCAAAAAGTGTTCTCTCTGTTAAGGATCCTTTGATAAATGTGCTTTTACACCACAGGGCCATCCAATTAATTCCCTTAATGACATCAGACAGTAATAATGGCAGTAGAGCCTGAAACATAGAAAGTAATTTTGGGCCTTATTAGGGCTAATGGTTTAACCTTAGCCATGCGTGCTAGTTAATTACCAAAGGGAACACTAACAATAAATAGGAGGCAGTCAAGCCCCACACTCACAGAATTTATGGGATACCTAGGGATTTTACTAAAAACCTAAACAAGTGAAAGTGTGTCTGACTTTGGTTATTGTCTGAAATATTTATCCAAAGGCATTCTTTTAACTATTTCTGTAAGAGAGTGCCAACTAACATGCTTTTGGCCATGAGGTGTTTGTATGTGTTCCTAAAATAACTATTCACAAACAGGAATGACTGTATTCATATTCAAAGCAACAAGACATATGTGCAACTGCTTGATCTTGAAGCAATAACAAAATTTCTACAAAGGCTAGAAAAAAAAAATAGCCTTTGTGTGTTTCTGTGAAAGATCAAGTAGTGGTCCCAGAAATATTCACATTCCTATGCATATCAAAGGATAAAATAATAGACAATGTTTTCAAAATGGAGAAAAAAGCACTTTAGCCCCACTTAAAATATTAATGCAAGTGGAATTTATTTCAATGAATGATAAAATAATAGAGTGTTCAAAATGGATACTTCTATTAAACTAGCGTTCATGAACGCTTGTCTCAAAGAAAAGAAAAAGAAAAGCTTAAGTCTGTTACTCTAGAATTAAGTATCATATACCACAAAGCTCTTATCCCTTATTCACATTGATTTTTTTTTTATTTTTTTTTACTCATATTTTGACAATGGGAAGCCTTTTCTTTTTCTGTGCCCACAGATAACCAAAATAACAAATGCCAAAATAACAAATCATATTAGAACAAACCATGGATGTCTATAATACCTGGAGAGAGCTTTCCATTAGCATTCCCATTCATCTCAGTGGAAGTTGCTTGACTGGCACAGAACCCCACTGTAAATATGCAATCTGCCCTTTTTAATAGTTTCTGGACACAATTGTTTTCAAGGTATAATAACCAGGCATACTGTCAGTTTGTGCATTAGTGGTGGGGATTTTTCAGTGAGTTTTATGTAGGTTTACACTAGATGAAATCAACTGTAATGATAACGATAAAGATATAGTTCTAAAAATTCTTTCTAAATATGAAAAAAATAGCAGTCCACACCACAACTATAATGAAAACGACACAGAAAAAAAAAACAATATTGTTGGAATTCACTTTTCATTTTTTTCCTGCTGATGAACGATAAAAAGCTTGAGCATTTAAAGCACTTTATCTTTATAGTTATCGTTGGTGATTTTCACGCACAACCATTTCTAGGGTTTACAAAGAATGGTGTGAAAAGGGAAAAACATACAGTATGCGGCAGTCCTGTGGGCGAAAATGCCTTGTTGATGCTAGAGGTCAGAGGAGAATGGGCCGACTGATTCAAGCTGATAGAAGAGCAACTTTGACTGAAATAACCACCTGTTACAACCGAGGTATGCAGCAAAGCATTTGTGAAGCCACAACACGCAATGATGGGCTACAACAGCAGAAGACCCCACCGGGTACCACTCATCTCCACTACAAATAGGAAAAAGAGGCTACAATTTGCACAAACTCACCAAAATTGGACAGTTGAAGGCTGGAAAAATGTTGCCTGGTCTGATGAGTCTCGATTTCTGTTGAGACATTCAGATGGTAGAGTCAGAATTTGGCGTAAACAGAATGAGAACATGGATCCATCATGCCTTGTTACCACTGTGCAGGCTGGTGGTGGTGGTGTAATGGTGTGGGGGATGTTTTCTTGGCACACTTTAGGCCCATTAGTGCCAATTGGGCATCGTTTAAATGCCACGGCCTACCTGAGCATTGTTTCTGACCATGTCCATCCCTTTATGAGCACCATGTACCCATTCTCTGATGGCTACTTCCAGCAGGATAATCACAAAGCTCGAATCATTTCAAATTGGTTTCTTGAACATGACAATGAGTTCACTGTACTAAAATGGCCCCCACAGTTACCAGATCTCAACCCAATAGAGCATCTTTGGGATGTGGTGGAACGGGAGCTTCGTGCCCTGGATGTGCATCCCACAAATCTCCATCAACTGCAAGATGCTATCCTATCAATATGGGCCATATTTTTTCTAAAGAAAGCTTTCAGCACCTTGTTGAATCAATGCCACGTAGAATTAAGGCAGTTCTGAAGACGAAAGGGGGTCAAACACAGTATTAGTATGGTGTTCCTAATAATCCTTTAGGTGAGTGTATATATCGTCTCTGGAAGGCATAGGACTTGGGATGTCCCCGACTAAGGATTTACATTTCACATGTCGGCAAATCTAATTAAATCGGCTAAATTGTCAGTGCGAGCACACTCTGAGTACAGCGCAACATCGATGCACTGAAAGACAATCAAAAACTAATTCAAAGAATTAAATTAGAACAGAATATACCTTTCTAATAAATAAAAATTAAAAAAACAAAATAAGTCAGAATCAAGTCTCAAGGTGCAGAACAAATGTGTGCAAAATGCCTAAAGAACATATATTCAAAACACAAGAACTCAGGTTAAATTAGATGATCAATAAATAAAATAAAAATAAAGAAATTATTAAAATAATGAATGTATAGCCATAATTATAATTTTTGTCTTTTTAACTGCAAGACAAAAACACTAAACTGGAGTGGCAGTCTTTTAGCTAAACATGTCCACAGCATCCAAAAATCAAATTAGAACCGGATGAAATGTTTTGTATCACTTGTACCCTACCTGATCGGGTCTTTCACTCGGCCTGTATCCGTTTGAGTATTTTCAGATTTTGTGCGAGGAAAACCGCTATGTGAAATCAGACATTAGCCTATTTCATACAGCAATCCCGGGAAATTTCCGAGAAATTACCCGAATGAATACCAGCAAATACACAAGTTCACACAAGCAACAGCATTCTGGCTTTTTACCAGTAACAGACCATTCACACATCAGCAGCAAAATACCAGTAAATTCTGTGATGTAAAAATGGCACGATCCTCATTTCATAACACCTCTGCGAAGATTCGACTGTGAGATTGGTAGTCAAATCAGGCTCCTCCTATCAAAACATTGAATCTTCGACTATTCGGTGTCACCCCTACATAGGGCCATAATATGTATGTCCAATCATTGCATTCGGTCTGCATGCAATGACTGGATGAACATTTTATGCTCTTATGCACACTTCCTCAGCATGTTTCATGCTATGTAGATGCACAGCAACCTAAACAGCAGCCACCTTTTACAGTTCTTCCTGAACCAAAACAACCAGCTTATGCTGCATTCATGCCATAATTACCGTCATTTGAAAGAGATTGATACCTGTGACATTATACTCTGAGCAGTTCGTGAATCGAATTTATGCTTTTCAATGGCAACACTATCAACATCGAAATTAACCTGCAACAGTCAGGTGGTACAAGTAAGAGCTTTGTAAGTTGTTCATGTTCATTATTATTGTAATGGTATGTGCTTTGAGTAGTTCACTGTCGTCTCTCCTGACGTTTTTGTTTGCTCCCTGCTGTACGCGTTCATATGTTTTGAAGGAGGCATGGCTTTAGAGACACTCTGAAGGGAGGGAGGGATCTTATGCTTTCAAAGCTAGCTCGCAATGCTAGCCTCTCTGAAAATTGCCTACCCTACCTTTAAGAGGTTTTTCCCTTACTCATTTAGGCTACATACTGGTGAAGTTACAGATACTACCAGTAGCTACCCATGCCAACCAGCCAAACTTAGCCCCTGGTGTCACATTTGTTTATGTATTCATTTACACAAGTTCAACGGATGGGCTATTCTTTATATTTATAGAGTTTAGTAAAATTTTACAAAGACTTGATTTTGTTTTTGGGGTCTACTAGAATAGGTTTTCAAACCTGAATGTTCAAAAAACACCATGTTTTTCCACACATTTTACATTGTTGAAGCTCCTCTCTTCCCAGCTCTTTAGTTCCTGTTTCTACAAAACCCCTCCTTCCAAAATGTGCTCTGATTGATCAGCTGGATCAGTGTGTTGTGATTGGTCAACTGCTTTAACGTCCTAGATATTTTTGGTTGTGTGCACCATAAAACTTAATTCTGTGTAACTCTAACCTGTTGTACACAAACATGGACACTTACACTGCCATCTGGTGGTGTCAGAGGAGAACAACACTTTACTTAGAAATTTCAAGATGGCGGAGAAAACGTCTAATTGTCCGAAAAGTCAGGCCACCACACCAGACAAAACATCCTCAAGGTAAAAAATGTAATCAAATGTAATTGTTAATTTTTGTTAGGTTATGCATAATAGTGTTGTATATTAATATGGCATGCAAATTTGACAAATTTTTGAAATGGTAAAGATTTACTATGCCGCTAAACTTGAGGTCCACATATGTGGACAATGGGACTTAGGTTTGTTGAAAATGTAAAAGTGTCAGTAAAAATTTAACTGTGAAAAAATATTTTGGGAAGAATTTGTTAGAAAACATCAATTTACAATAGTTTACAACAGAATAAATTGACATCGCATGTGTGATAAATAACTTTACATTGAGTTTTATTTGTAAAATTTTATTTTTCTCATGATATCTTTCCAGAGCGTATTCCTGATACTGGACTTAGTACTGGAGTCAATTTATTAATTTCCTCAAAATTCTACAAACAATACCCCATAGTGACAACGTGAAAGAAGTTTGTTTGAAATCTTTGCAAAAAACAAAAAAAAAAAAAAAAAAAACAACACAAAAGCACATTGGCCTCCATCATCTGTAAATGGAAGAACTTTGGAACCACCAAGGCATATGACAGCCCACCTGGAGTTTGCCAAGAGGCATCTGAAGGACTCTCAAACCATGAGAAACAAAATGATCTGGTCTGATGAAACAAAGATTGAACTCTTTGGCCCAGGCAGAGACCAGACTTGAACCCAATTGAACATCTCTGGAGAGATCTGAAAATGGCTGTGCACCGACGCTCCCCATCCACCCTGATGGAGCTTGAGAGGTCCAGCAAAGAAGAATGGAGAAACTTCCCAAAAATAGGTGTGCCAATCTTGTAGCATCATACTCGAAAAGACTTGAGGCTGTAATTGGTGCCAAATGTGTTTCAACAAAGTATCGAGCAAAGGCTGTGAATACTTATGTACGTGATTTTTTTTTTTTTTTTTTCGTTTTATATTTTTAATAAATTTGCAAAGATTTCAAACAAATTTCTTTCACATTGTCATTATGGGTTATTGTTTGTAGAATTTTGAGGAACATTATTAATTTAATCAATTTTGGAATAAGGCTGTAATATAATTTGCACTTTGTTACACAATGGTGTCTTGATTGTTTTCTGTGGATACAGACAGAGTGTCCACATATGTGGACATAATTTTTTTCCAAAAAAGCTTCATGTGCAAAGATAATATCTGGTTATTATATTTATTGGTTCCTCCTAACCCCAAATAGCTAGAATAAATCTAAAATGCAGGCCAAACCAAAGCTCGGGTCTTAGGAGGTTAAGCGTGTTTTGGAAATGTTGTTTCAGGGAGTTCAGAAAAGTGACTGCATTTGGAGTGACTTTGTGCTTTGAAACTTTGCAGACCTTTTTATGCTCAAACAGCAACATTACACACTAAAGAAAGTTAAAAATGTAAAAAAAAGCATAATAGGTTCTCTTTAATGAAAATAAATTGATGTAGCTTTAATGCCATTATTGCTGGATAGATTTTCCATTATTACATTGTTTCCTTTGTTTTCCTTATTAAGAAGAATGAATCCGCCGGTTTTAGATAAGAGATATTATTGCAGAGAATAAGGCTGTATATTAGTCAAGGCTAAATTGATTGTTTCTCCAATCTCCAATGCAACATCATCACAAGCTCACAATGCCTAAAGCACATCAGTTAATGTTCTGAAGCCAGGCTGACTGCACCAGAGACTCAACTGATTCAGATATAACATAATAAACTAAGGAGCATTATCTGGCATGGGGCATAATGCAGTTCCAGGACTGAAGAAATATTCAGTGTAGGAAGTGTGTGTGTGATCTTTGATTTATGTTGAGTTTGAATCATAAACCTTGATGAGTGTGAGCAATGCATTTGTCATTCGTTCAGAAACACTACAGTACAATACTTTGCAATTCAATTCAGTACAATTCTTTACAAATCGAAAATGCAATCCAAATGTTTGTGGGAAATTCAGCAGGTCTATCCTAATGACAAAGCTGGAGCAATAACTTCATTGGGTCTGTGGTGGCTGCCTCCTTTTCCCCTCTTAAAGAAGAGAGCCTGCCTCATACAGTAGATTTACCCAAGACATTTTGATTTTGCATTGATTTTAACATTTGATTTAGTGAGTAATGTAAAAATCCGTATTCCACCCTCTTTGTAGAACTGCAGTGTCAGACATATTTCTTTTTGCCGGTGTGTTATATATTCTGAATCTGTCATATCAATGAATCTTTGAATCTAGATTTCACAGTAATGCATTCATATTCACATACATATTTCATGTGTGTGGCCAGATCAGTTTTCCAGAGCTTGAAAACCAGGTAACACTTTATATTTGGGTTAAATTTTTCACTATTAACTAGTTTCTTATGAACGTGCAAATTACTAGGATACTGGCTGTTTATTAGTACTTATAAAGCACATATTAATGCCTTATTCTGCATTACCATATTCTACATCCCTTAATCCTACCCAATACCTAAATTTAACAACTACCTTACCAACAATTAATAAACAGTAATTAGGAGTTTATTGAGGCAAAAGTCATTGTTAATAGTGAATATACAAATAGTATAGTATATACAAATTGTAAATGTTAAATGTTTGACTATTATAAAAATAACATTTTAATAATATTTAAATAAATAACTACTTTCAGACTTTTTACAGGTACAGTACCACATAACCCAGGAATAACAGCGACATCATTCCATTGCTGCTCTTGTGTTCCGCTCCCAGAACTGTCAATATGATATAACTAGACATGTTTGCGATTGTGACATTCTGTAATATGATTTGACAGAATCCTGTAGGCTGAATTCATGAGCATGTATAGGACTGCCCTTCAAATCTGATCACTTAGATTTCTCTATTGTCCTTCATTTGTTTTCCAAATATAGGGCTGTGGGAGTTTACTGACTGAAATGTGGATCCCTGTACTCTTATGAAATGTGACACACGGTTGAGACTGTGAAACTTATAAATAGACTTCACTGGATTAGTCTGTTTAATATTCTGCAGTGCGTAGACTAAATGTACATCACTTTGAAATTAGATGACATGGTTCTGGGAGCTTCCATCAAAGCACAGCACCTGATCTTTTCTGTTCAGCTCTCCCTTTATGACATTCCCAACTGATTATGGTTAGTTAGACAAATTATTTAATTTCTTTACCTATTCTTACACTGAAATTGAGGCAATTACTGGAAAGCTGACACAGGTTAGAGGCATTTAAAATGAATTATATAATTTATATTCTTTATGTATGCACCAACCGGGCTGCTGTCAGACTGGACGACTGGAATTCTTGTCCTGGGCCCTGTGACGAGGCCCAGTCATTTTTACACTGTGAATGGAGGCTGGGGCTTTTTATTGGAAAAATATGTTATATAGAAATAAGCTCAATGTCTTGAGAAATTCCCTGCATGATTCATTAGTTTGGCTCGATAACAAACAGTCCCATTTCCTTCATTTTGTCGTTTTAGATTTCATCTAAAATCTAGGAAGTGAATAGTCATTAAGAACAAGCACTGTCAACAGGCACTGTCGACAGTTACTAAATCTAAAATGCTCTCATAAATATGAGGGGAAAAAATTAATTTGATAAAAACAGATCTACGCTGTGATACTGAAGTAATGTTGGCTTATTAGAACATATTTGCTTTTCAAATTACAGAATGGTTGCAGAGTGGTCACTGCAGACTTCACTGTTTTTGTTCAATACATTTATTTTTTAGTTTGCAGTTTTGGTCTTAAAAATGGTTTTAGTCAGTTCACTCATTAGTAACAGACCACTGGAAAGGAAAATGACAACAAAATCTCTTTAATTCAGTTTACTAGATGGCGAGGAGAATAAATGGAACAAACAGATTCTTCTGAGAAAAAGATCCAGTGTTCTTACATGTTTCTTTTAGAATTTCAGAAGAGATCTCAGCAGTGTCACACATGGAGCTTTGCCAAAATACCAAAGTCTGTAACCAAAAATGAGATCAGTTTTCTCCACAATTTTGTCTGGTGTTACATTATACTTTTTATCCAATTTTATCTAAGGCGACTTAAGGCTGGAATACACTACATGGCTTAAGCCCAGATTTTTGCCCCAATTTGTAAATCAGGACAAATCAACGCTTGTTGCCAAAGTAAGATCCAGTTTGCAGATTTTGGGCAGTAGCACTACATAACAGAAAACAACTGGGCATCATACACTAAACGACTGAGGATCGCACACTATCAGACTTTCAGGTCTTTCCGAACACAACAAACTCACAAACAAGTAAGACAGAAATGTGTCTTGGAAAAGAATGACGAATGAAAACAATATGTTTGACGTCCTCCAAATGAATGGAATCTACGCAATTTCCTGTGAAAGCTGCTCTGTAAAATCAATTTCCTAGTGTTGACTATTCCAGACTGCAAGTCTGGGCTAAATTGTACATTCCAATCTTAACTGACTTAATTCCACTCATCTCCAACTACCACTGCAATGTGTACAGGCAATGTGTACTGACAATGTCTACCCACCTAAGACTGCATCGATGGCTCAATTTTTTTTTTTTCATGACTTTTCATGAACACAGAGTCTCTACATCAACTACTACAGTCATCTCCTTTACGTCTTTTCATTTGTCAAGCATCTCCTAGTAATGAGGCGCAAGGTTCTGCATGAGTTTGTTGTGTTCTTCAGTTGTTTAGTGTATGATCCCAGTTTTTCTTCTTTATCCAATTACAAAGTCAGCAAGAGTATGATGCCTATTGTTTTAAAATATGTTCAGTTTTTAAAAGTTGTGCAGTGTGTACCAGCCTGGTATCCTTTAATCAGTTTATGCATTTCCAGTGAATATATGGTGCTGGCACCATGCTCTAGTTCAGTCTCAGCACATCTCTCAAAAATCAAACCAGCTCTTTGTCAAGAGTAACCGAATAATCAACTAAGATCGTATGCTTTTTCTACTACTTGATAGACCTATTTAAATGTTTGTTTAAAATGTATTTAAACTTTGTATGATATTTTTAATTTGTTCAGATTTGCATTTGAATGCATAGTAAAAGTTTCCTTCCATGTTCTCTAATCAGCTATTTAGAGACTCCTGTTATTTGAGGTTGTGGTTGTCCTGACATTAGTCAGTACACAGATATATACACTGATATATATATATATATATATATATATATATATATATATATATATATATATATATATATATATATAAAATGATTACTGTATTAATTATAACTTTTAATCACAAAAGTTCCCTGAGGTGGAACACATTAGGCTTCAAAGTGCTGCCTACAAGGCTATTAACTCTGACAGTTAAAAGATTTATAAAAAAAAATATATATATATTATTTATCAGTTATACAAGGCATATTTGTTCAGTGATAACTATAAAGAAAAACAGATGCTGTAAAACCAAAGACATAACGGTCTTCTCAAGTAATTGTATGAACTTCCGGGTAAAGCCCCGCCCACTTCTGTTTTTATCCGAATACAGATATACGAATAATTTTGAGATTGTTACAGATACAGATATAGATATTGGCTCCATTGCATACCCCTATAGTGTCAAAAAGTTTCAGTTTGTATGCAATATTAGAAGGAACATTTAGTAAAAATGCAGACACATTTACTGTTGTTCACAGCAGAAAGAAAGCTGAGATTTCCGACAAAATACCATGAATGGAATACAAACAAAATAAGGACAACAAAATAAACATCCAAATCTATTACAGCAGCTAGCAAACAAACCAAGCCTAAATAACACGTTTCCAAATAGACAATTTTAATGGATCATTTTATAATATTGTGCAATGATATTTATAATAGTTTATAATAAGTGTAGTGTTATAAAAACTGGCTGAGCAGACATCACCAGAATGAGCGGTTTATCCATTGGTGATCTTCATTTTTGCTTTGTTGCTAAGTTATGAATCTCCGCCCTCACATAGGTAGCTGCCAAACCAAAAGTCTTGATATTGGTTGGCACTGCAGATTTGTGTCAAAGGTGTAAGGCCCACCCAATCGTTCCAATGATGGCTTACAATTGGTGGGTGAAGGTTTCTTGCGCGTTATGTCTTTTCAGCGGGTCAAAGTAATTTAATTTCAATTTACCTTTATCTGACTCCATTTTATCATGACCTCAAATTTAGGTTGGAATGCCGATTGGTTATTAGGTCATTTGTATAACAATTTAACTACACATTTGATGAATCTGTTTAACTCTTTACTCTTATTGAAATTATTAATTTGGTTCTCAGAGTCGCACAGGGTCCTCGCACCAGCTGTTATGCGGGCCCACGATCACAAACTCGCCAGTCCGATCATTAACCAGAGGTTATAGTTAAAGCAATTTAACAATTTTGCCCATGCTCTCTATTGTTAAAAAGTACCTCCTATCATTGCCTATATAACAACTTAGTTAAAGTTGAAACAATAACCAGAGGTTATGACCAGTACCATATCTGGTCCCTTATAGTGAATGCGACTGCATAACAACTTAGTTAAAGTCGAGTAGTCAGTCAGAAATCTAGAATCTCGTCAGATGAGCTCTAAGCTCCATACAGTCCGAGATCTAGTATATACTTAAACCCTGGTCGCAGATTTGCGGTAACAAGGATACATCGTAATGTACTAAAGTCAATAATTTCAGAGTAAGTCAGAATAAATCAATGTAACAATTTATTATTCATCAGATAATGTATCATGCCAATTACATAATCAATTCAAAGATAATCAATACATACATCATCTGAAGTAAAGAGTAAGAAATGTATACCTGACTTCAAGGAAATAGTATACATAATGCATAGCATTACGGGCTGATCTGGTTACAGAATCGCGCCCTGAGCCACATCTCCTTAAATAGACAGTGTAACATCTCCTTAAATACACAGATCAAAAAAGAAAACTCTTTAAAATGTAAGCATGTGTTAACAATGGGAATTTGCATTAATCACTGTCCCAGATATTCCCGGGTATTTTACACCTTACTGGGGACAGAGGATGATTTGCATGATCCACTGCAAGCCAAATATCTCTAAATTCTTAAAACCTTTATTACCTTTTGGTTCACTTCTGTGGGGATGAGACCTTTGTACCAATCACACTGAGACATTTCAAAGGATACCAAACATGTATGATACTGTGTGATACTTGTTCACATTAAACCATATAGATTTTTGGGTGAATTTCAGGTGATCTCAGCATGAGAGAGAGTAGGAGTGGGGGGAGAGGGGTCAGTAGAGAAAGATGTCGATTAGGATGATACTTGCATCTCAAATGGTGATGTTAATTTCATAAGAGAGAGTTCAGATGTTAATTTCCAGAAAGTGTCCTTTGTCTTGAAAGAATTGAAAATAATCAAAGATATTTGATTTTGTAAAATGAACAAAGACATTTGCTTTACTGTTTTCAACCCCCATCTCTCTCCAGGAGGGCCATTTGGAATTCCTAAAGACAAAGAAATGCTGAAGGCCTGTAGGCCAAATGTGTGTCACACCTGTAACACCGTGGGGGAAGTTTGGTCTGATTGGTCAGTTTGAATGGCTCACGTTAGGGTTTAAGTCACATGGTCAAGGAATAGATAAAAGAAGATTGTAACTGTTGCTCTGTCTCTTTTTCTCTGGCTCTCTCTTCTTGGGCCTTCTTTTTGGCTCTTCTCTTCTTTGCTCTCTTCTCTTCTTTGTCTCTCTCTCCCTTGTCTCTCTCTCTCTCTCTCTCTCTCAGGTAACATTCATGCTGGGTACGATTAATGGTATAAGTTTTCATCATCTCATACATTTATTTTGTAACTATTTTAAGTGTAACCATAACTAGATTTTGTCATTAAATTCTTTCAATTACAAATGATGTGCTAACTAGTTTTGATTTGGTATTGACTTTGAAGTGTTACCTATTGCAATACTATATAGTCACATTATAGCCACGCTCTCCCACATGTTTAGCTATTGTAACTGCGCTTTTATTTCCGTCGTTGGTATAAGCTGCAGTGGGTGGTAAAGACAAGAAATGTACAGTTTTCTATCATCTTGCTGATAACGTTTCTTTAGTCATTCGGCAACCCTGCAGTCAGAACCGCTGTAGAGGATCCACCCTTACAGTCTTCTCGGGGACTGATCGTTCCTCAATCAGACAGTCCTGCATTTGCTAGTTTTTTTCAGGCTTACAAAGGTCACCAAACTTCTTTATTCTGTCCATCAAGAAGTCCATTGTACCAAGTTCTATTAAAATTAAGGGATTTTGCTGAGCAAGTCAATTTTTTATCTAAAGCAAACAAACTGTTGTAGTTGTAATCATAATTCTTGAGGGGTCAAGGTGGGGGTATTTTCTCCATGGCAATGCGTCATGCTTGTCACATGAAACACCGCAGCTACAATAGCGCTGTATGACAGATGTATCACTTTTTTCCTTTTCCTATTCACAAACTTGTTAACTATATCAGGAACTATCTGATATATTCCAATGTGCTTTGTCATTTAAGAACCTTAATGATCATGTTAGTTGATCAATAATGTGCGATGGGATCCGCCGTTTAGTTTGCACCACAATTCAGAGAATTGGATCTGTTGGATTTGCATCACATAGATTCATCCATTGGCAAACAGAGAGGTCAATAGAGTAAACTTTATAGTTTCCTACACTTCCCCTTTTTTTAAATGTCTATTTAAATGTACGAAGCCTAAAATAAACATTATGTGGCTGAAAACACTGAATAGTTCTGAAATGCGAGAAGCGCTCTGGTTCAGCGGCAGCCAAAGCGCAAAAGCACATTTGAATTTAGCAGTTGATAACGACACGCACTGAATGTTCTAATAATGCCAGTTTTATACACGTCAAATGGTTAACGTCGATCATGTTTTGTGGGTGGAGGGGGAAAAAAAAAAAAAAAAAACTGAAAGGGGAATGCCCCATTTTTCCTCCTTGTAGCGCAGAACCTGTGATCACCACTGACATACTTATAGGTGAAGTGTGTAATTTCTGCTTCACTAGCACCACAAAGCAAACACATCTCCAGAACACTCCCCCGGGCTGCAACTTGCAAACAGATATCTCTGCCCCCAAACTCATGCTGTTGGTTGAGTCAATGTTGCTGTGTTACAAGAGTTACAAATGTGCCTCATATTTGAAGGATGCGCCCTCTGCAGGTTACATTTGTCGGCCGCCTATGTTGAGGCTGTCTCATTTCCGAAAAGCAACCATTAAAAGTGTTATTCCTCAAGAGGTGTAATTGCTGTAATTTCTTTCCTAGTTGAGAATGTAATGGTTGATTTTCTGAAATGATAGCTTCAATGATGTATGCGACCGACAAATGTGACCTCTGGATAACCTGTTAGCAAACATCCTGACACCGTCCATGCTGCTGGGAGCAATGATTAGGTGAATATGTAAATTCACTGTTGCGTACTTTTCTCTCAATAAATAAGCATACAACAAAAATGACAGTGGTGAGAATCAAATCAAGTAATGTCACATTTATTTATATACTACTACAATATATTACTTTAAAGCAAGCTTTACATTATTAAATATTTTTTTAAAATACGAATATTTAAATATTCTTTCAATAAGAATTACAACTTCAGTTTCTACTATACAGCTCTTCAGTATGTTCATGTTTTTATTCGTGTCTGATCCCGACAGACTGAACAGAAGAAATTAACCGGAGAAGATTTCCACGTCAAAGGCGGAGCCTCAGAGCACACCTACCTATTATGTAATCACCACGGACCAATGGTAATTCAAAGGTATTTACCAGCCGGAGCAATTGTTTTTGCAATGTTTACTTTGGCAAGCAGTTTCAAACTCCAAAATAACTTAATTTTAGTCGGATTCTGTTTGAAATGACATCTCACCGGTTTGTTCTTCGATTTCACTTATAGCTGGACCTTAAAGGGGGAGTGCTATTTCATGCATACTGAGATTTTTACACTGTTAAAGACTTGGATTCCACGCACACTTCAACCAGAGCGCTTTGCTCGGCTTTAGGAAGTCGTTGGCTGTAAAGGCGCTGCACATGTCACAGGACTTCATGAAATCAATGTCACCAAAGAAGTGTATTTAGACAACCCTGTTCAGTTTGTTCCCTACATTTCAGTGATAATTGTTTTATAAACAAGGCCCAGTTCAACTATTTAGGGGCGATAGAAAGTGTATTAACTCAGTGCATCACTGTGTGGTACAACCTGTTATAAACCTGTTTGCACATTATACTCTTATACATTTGTTAACCACATATTTATAAGTCTACCGTTTACTCACTGCACAGTTTACTTCACTTATTTTATTCCACTTCTTTATTTTTATTTTTTTACTTTTTTCCTCTACTTGACTTGGATTATATAATTCTACAGATTATATATATATATACAGATATATATATATATATATATATATATATATATATATATATATATATATATATATATATATATATATATATATATAGATAGATAGATAGATAGATAGATAGATAGTACTACTTTTTATTCTATTCCTATTATAATTTCCTCCTTGTGTTTTTAACTGTGAATTTGCACTGTCCATGGAGCGGACCTGTTTACATTTCACTGCCGGTTGTATATTCTGTATATAACTGTGTATGTGACAAATAAAACTCTTGAATCTTGAATCTTGAACTCTGGATTTGCAGATCGTCTAATGCTGAAAGATGGAGCGGTCCCAACAATAAAGGTTCATGGCCATGTATTGTAACCGCAGGCAGTGAGTAAAACTGCTTCAAATGTCTTGTGTGTTGTTGGCTATATTCGCGTAAGTGCACATCAAGTAAACAACATGATCACGTATAGTTAATTTATCAATGGAACATGTGATGCGCACTTCCCACATGTACATCTTTTAAAAGTGGCAAATAAAATAAAAAATACGACGACATAATGAAAGTAGAAATTAGTCATTTACACAAGCTGCTAGCATATATATATATACAGTTGCAGTACATAACGTTACCACATAGAGACGTCCTGCTGTAGTCGTTGTTGCTGCTGCTCTTCTTCAATTTCAGCCTCTGGATCGGATTCTGGATCATATATGTATGGCTGAATCTGATTGATAGCCATCCTTTATTTAGGACAAAGTTTTTTTTCCACGTTTTCTAAGTATGTCACGGCTTTCAGATGCTCTCATTTTTTAGCTCCGCCCACACGATTCGCCTCCAGCCACTCGGTTTTATTCGGAAAGACTCGGTGCAGCGTATCTTTCTTTTATAAATATGATAGGATGAAGGATGCAATACTACTCTATAGGTACTCAAGATTGACATGAGATTGACATAAACTGTGTGCGACACCCCTTTTTTTCAGGGGAAGCAACCTACAAATTACTTACTTAAATTTTACTTTACACATTGAACTGGGAATGTATCCTTTCCAAACATTATAGTAACTTTACAACAATTACACACATCACCCTTAAATAAAACTAAGTGAGACCTTCATTAAGTCTCTAAGCTATGAAACAGCAACCTCCGATCAATAAGACTGTCTTCTGGGAGAAAACTTGGAACTGTTAATCAAATTTCTAGTCAAGACCTGTGGGAGAGTTTTTTTTTTTTTTTAATAGTTCCTTGACAGAAAATCTACTTCACATATTCAGCTTCCATATAGCAGACACGTTACAATCAAAGCCAGCACATTTCAAGCCCCGGTTACCTGCCAGCTCAAGGGCGCAGTGGAGAGCGTGACCATGATCTCGGTATCGCTCCAGTTTCCAGGAAAACCCTACTTGGAACTGAACCCTTTTCTCTATTAGCAACCTAGGCTACAAGCTATCAACCTATCAAATGGCTACAAGCACGTATGGAACAGACAAACTAAGCATGTAACCATTTAACTTTGATTATCAATCAGCCTGTCACTATGACATATGAATGATAAAGACTCAATCAGTCTCCCACAATGAATCTGCAGGGAGTCTTATCAAGCAGGGGCAGACCCTGCTGTTTGACACCAGCTCAAATTTGTGCATTAAATACCGGGCAGCAAATGAGGAGATATAGCAGTAGGTGATTACAGAATGTGCCGTGTGTGTTTGTTTAATGGCTGAAATCATAATTAATGCTTTAATGAAGCATCTATCATGCATGTGTCATGTTGGAGCTGTCAGAGAGAGCTGTTATATCCTAATGTTTGTTTGTGTTGTGCAGGATCACTAGAGGGGGTAGTTTGGCTCCACTCATGTGCTGGGTCTGAGTGTGACGGGTTCTGAATCAGGCTGAGATGAATCCCTAGGGAGGTTTCCAGATAATCAAGGGATCCAACAGTGAGCGCCTTAATTGGGTTTTAAATTGTACCAAGCCTTGTCTGCGTGAGCTATCATGGGTCCACCCTTCAACTAAAAAATTAAAATGGTCGAAATTTCACTGACATGGTAGATAGGTGTCTTTAACTATTATGGGCCAGATTTACTAACAGATTGTGTCAGTGCAATCCCTGACACAATTTTGGTGTTAAATAACTACTGTCAGGATTCACTAAAGACGCAGTGAAAAATTAGTGCTGAAAAGGCATGGACAGGGTTATTTTTGTGGCTGACCTTATTGCATATGTATTTGTAGGAGTTTCCCTTTCAGACCCAAAACTTTGAGAGTATTTCAATTAATCATGCAAGGTTATTTACTATAGTTTGTGCTCGTCAATTTACTTTGTGTTTGCACCATTATTTACCGCTCAAAATAAGCATGTCTTAAACCAGACGCTAACTGGTAGATTGCATTGGTCATTATGGAAATAATCCAGCTATGTCTGTGTTCTTTACGCGTCATCAGAAGATTAAGTGCGCAGAACTTTCCTGCTTGGTAGTATGGTAATATGGCTTTTTTGGATATGCGCTCTCACACTAATAGGATGGGTTAAGGTGTAAGGGAATATGGTGGCCCAGTAGTGCACAACACAATGGAATTTAAAAAAGAAAACAAATTCACAACACAACAAAATCAAGCCACAATACAATGAAAAAGCCACAAAACAAAGAAATCAAGCCACAGCACAACGAAATCAAGCCACAACACAATGAAATTAAACCACAACACAACAAAATTAAGCCACAACACACAACGAAAAAGTCACAACACAAGGGAAATGCTCCCGACCTCTAGGAGGCTCTCAGAGTAAAGTTAGTTTTCCAAATTATACAAATTATACGCTTCAACCACATGGTGAAATTGGCAGAGGTTCCCTTAGGCATCATGCACCACGGTAGCGGGTCAAAGCATTCTCGAGTATAAATGTGCAGCTATAATGCATGTAGGTGATTTTGAATTAATATTTCATGTCGATATACAATGGTTACATACACTTAAACTGATTAAACTGTATTGATATCTTTGTAAGACTGCTGAATCTATAGAACAGTGGCAAGGAAAACTAACTTTACTGTGCTCCGAGAGCCCCCTAGAGATCAGGAGCATTTCCGTTGTGTTGTGGCTTGATTTCGTTGTGCTGTGGCTTGATTTTGTTGTGTTGTGGCTTTTTCATTGTGTTGTGGCTTGATTTTGTTGTGTTGTGGCTTAATTTTGTTGTGTTGTGACTTGATTCCGTTGTGTTGTGGCTTGATTTTTGTTGTGTTGTGGCTTTTTCGTTGTGTTGTGGCTTGATTTTGTTGTGGCTTAATTTCATTGTGTTGTGGCTTGAATTCGTTGTGCTGTGGCTTAATTTTGTTGTGTTGTGGCTTGATTCCGTTGTGTTGTGGCTTGATTTTGTTGTGTTGTGGCTTGATTTTGTTGTGTTGTGGCTTTTTCATTGTGTTGTGGCTTGATTTTGTTGTGTTGTGGCTTAATTTTTGTTGTGTTGTGACTTGATTCCGTTGTGTTGTGGCTTGATTTTGTTGTGTTGTGGCTTTTTCGTTGTGTTGTGGCTTAATTTTGTTGCGTTGTGGCTTGATTCCGTTGTGTTGTGGCTTGATTTTTGTTGTGTTGTGGCTTGATTTTGTTGTGTTGTGGCTTTTTCATTGTGTTGTGGCTTGATTTTGTTGTGTTGTGGCTTAATTTTGTTGTGTTGTGACTTGATTCCGTTGTGTTGTGGCTTGATTTTGTTGTGTTGTGGCTTTTTCGTTGTGTTGTGGCTTGATTTTGTTGTGGCTTAATTTCATTGTGTTGTGGCTTGAATTCGTTGTGCTGTGAACTTATGTTTGCTTTTTGAATTTCGTTGTGTTGTACAGGGCCACCTTAAGGGAAGGCTCACCAGTGTAATTATAAATGTAATTAATTTAATTAATTTCCGCTATAATTACATTTTTTTTTTTTTTAAATATAAGTACAATGTAAAAACATTTATGTACACAATAAGTGCATAGTATCAAGTTATTCACTGAAATGTTAGTGCAGTGGTTCAAAACGCTTACTATATGTGATTGTGGATTGTGAAATTTCCTCATAATTGAACTTTATATCATGCAATTGCCAGTTTATATCTCACGATTTGGACTACTTTTCTCAGATATAAACACAATATTGAGAGAGAAAAAACAAACAAACTTGCGAGTAAAGTCAGAATTGCGTAATGAACTCACAAAACAATCACTATATCTTGCAACTCTGACTTTATCACAATTCTGTGAAAATAGTCAGAATTGGGAGAAGTCACATTTACCTTTTTATTTAGTGGCAGAAACAAGCTTCCATATAATCCCTTTTTCACTCAATTGCAATTTTTTTAATAATATGTTCTTTATGTTATCATGCTTGTAACACTTTACAATAAGGTTGTATTAGTTAACATTAGCTAATGCATTCATTAACATGAACTAACCCTGAACAATGCCTGTAGCTTTACTGTTTTTGTAAGGTTGTCTTACTGTACATATTTACATTAGTTTACGTAACAGTTGACTAGTTAGCAATTTCTAACTCACCATCTTACTCTAAAAGTAAAAATTGATTTTTAAGCCATTGATTTTAGGCTGTTGGTAAACAATTCTAAAATGGAAACCAGCTGAACATCAATAGATAGGCTGTTCATGTTTATATGCACTTTACTATCATTACTTACATTCAACAAAGCATTTATTAATGGACTTTGTGACCTTTATTGTAAAGTGTACACCATTTCTGTCAGGACACAGACAGAGGCAGAGGTAGAGAGTAAGTATTAAATGTTTATTAAAAAAAGAGACACGAACACAGGTTGAAGGAATAGCAGGTAATGATGAGAACTAACATTTATGACAGTCACTTAGCTGGGTAGACAGGGTTGGTAGAATGTAGAGATATGGAGAACACGAGGAACTGGAGGCAAGGAAGGCGTTGGAGTTATGGCACATGGATGGAGTCGTGAAGGGTCCCCTGCCGCTGAGATAACATCGCTCCGACCCCTGTAGGCGAGGCGTCCACGCCGACCATGAAGGGAAGATCCGGGTTGGGATGAACCAGGATCAGGGCATTCTGGAAGGCCTCTTGGAGCTGATGGAAGGCTTCTCGGGCAGATGGAGTCCAGGACAGAGACTTGGGCCGGCCCTTGAGGAGCGAGGTGAGGGGTGCACTGAGCAGACTGTAGTTGTGGATGAAGCGACAATAGAACTTTGCAAACCCCAGGAAGAGCTGGAGCTCCTTTACAGTAGTGGGTAATGGCCAGCTTCGGATGGTTTCCACCTTCCACTGGTCCATTTGGATGGCGTATTGGTCAATAACATACCCAAGGAACTGCACAGAGGGGATGTGGAACTCGCACTTCTCCAGCTTGAGGTACAGGTGGTGTTGACGCAGCTTCTCTAGGACATGGGAGACATGTTAGCGGTGTTCGGCCAGGTTCCGGGAGAAGATGAGGATATCATCGATGTAGACTACTACGAAGCGATGGAGGTACTCCCGGAACACCTCATTCATGTAGTTCTGGAACACCGAAGGAGAGTTGGACAGGCCATATGGCATGACCTGGTATTCGTAGTGGCCTGATGGTGTAATGAAAGCAGTCTTCCACTCATCCCCTCGGCAAATCTGAATGAGGTTGTATGCACTCCACAGGTCCAGCTTGGAGAAGATAACCGCTCCACGCGTAGCTGTTCCAGAGCCACGGGGACCAGAGGAAGGATAACTGAGCTTTACTTTACTTTGAGATAACGATAATCAATGTACGGCCTGAAGCCTCCATCCTTCTTGGCCACAAAGAAGCTTGAAGCGACAAGGGATGTTTATGGGTGAATTAAACGTTGTTTAAGTCCTTCTTGCACGTACTCCTCCATGGCCTTCTGTTCCGGGATGGACAGGGGGTAGATCCTACCCATGAGTAAAGTCAATGATGCAGTCCCATGGCCAATGTGGTGGTAGCCAGCCGCTTGCTGAACGCATCCTGGGCGCCCGGTGACTGGTTTCAGGACTTTCGGTGGAAGTGGAGAGGAGGAGAGGGAGAGGAGAGGAGAGGAGAGGAGAGGAGAGGAGAGGAGAGGAGAGGAGAGGAAGGACCTCGGAGTCAGGAAAAAAGGGATGAAGATTTCTTGATTAATAGAAGTTTAATAGTTTAAGTTTAATAGACATTGTTCACTCCATTGGAGGATCTCACCAGGACTCCATCGGATGTTTGGCTGGTGCTGTGTGAGCCAGGATGATGTTTGCGGTGGAGCCTTCCAGCCCCATGAACGTGATGTCCTCCTTGTGCAGGCAACCTATGTAGAGCATCAGTGTGGGGGAGTAATGTCGGATGTGACCACGGCCCAGCGGTTTTCCTTGGATGGTGTGTATACAGAGATCCTGTTGGCAGCGTTTTCGTTCAATTTTTGGAGTGTTTGGGGGCTGATAAAGTTTCTGCTGAGGGCTGGAATCGATGAGGGCTTCAGCTGAAATGCAAACTAATCAGAAAAAATTATGAAAAATTAAAATTAATGAGATGCACCGTAGTTCTAGTGAGAGATGCAATACGGGCCGGAAGTTGGATGGTACTCACTGCTGAGCGTGGTGGCCAGATGGGGTAGGCGGCGATGATGTGATTTTCTCCCCCACAATACAGACAGAGACAATGGAGAATTCTTCTCTGACACTCCGCATGAGTCAGGTGTTTAAAGTCCACCTGCATGGGTTCAGGTGCTGGAAGGCTGACAGATGGTGTGGCGAGCAGAGGATTGACAGTGGGCTGATGAAGAGTGCATGCATATTAGCGCTGAGCCACTCAGATGGTTTTCTGGATCAGGCCTTCAAGCCCTATAGTGTCATCGTACACGACCATTAACTGTTTCACTTGAGGATGAAGACTGTTATCGAAAGGCTGTTATCAGCGTGGACTCATTCCATCCACTAGCGGAGGGCATACATACTCACGGTTTCTTTCCCTTGGTGAATGTGGTAGAGTTAATCATGTACAGCGAGGTCGGCAGTGCTTTGACTGAACACATCCCGGAAGTGGGTGAAGAAGGCGGTGATGGTAACGGTTACGGGAGCGTTCGCCTTCCAGAGCAGTTGAGCCTATTGTAATGCTCTTCCTGAGAGCAGGGAGCTCACAAATGCCACTCAGGTGCGTTCAGTGGGGAAGATCGGTGATTGAGTTTCCATGGAAAGTGAACACTGCAGAAGAAACCCACTGCAATCCTCCTCCGCGCACCTGAGAATGTCACTGGACGGGCCATGGGACTGACAGAGGCAGCTGGTGAAGAAGCAGCAGGTGCTGGGTGTTGTAGTGCAGGCACGAACAGCGTCAGGAGTGACTGGAGAGGAAGTGCTAGTGGAGGGGTGTTTGCAGGGTAGATCGCACCACAACGACCAAGGTGGCAAAGGGATCCCGTGGGCGATCTCCGCCTGTGTCCATGGTGCTCTGCATGAGGTCTGGTCTTCTGTCAGGACACAGATGGAGGCAGAGGAAGAGGTAAGTATTAAATGTTTATTTAAACAGAGACACGGACACAGGTTGAAGGAATAGCAGGTAATGATGAGAACTAGCACTTCCGACAGTAACTTAGCTGGGTAGACAGAGTTGGTAGAATGTAAAGATACGGAGAACATGAGGAATGAGGAGCGAGGAACTGGAGACAAGGAAGACGTTGGAGTTAGACAATGGGATCTCAGGAGAGTAGCAGAGTAAGAGTCCAGGTTTGTTTAACGAGACCAGACACTGAAGTGAAGGGAGAGAGCGTCTATATAGTGTCTGTGATGATGAGGTGCAGATGCAGGTGATCAGTACTCAGGGGATTGTGAACGAGTGGGCGGAGCATGGAGATCTGCTAACAATGTATATCTGATAGTGGATGATGGCTGTGACTGTGACTTTCAACATTACCTGATGTGTTACTAACATTTGTCGACTTTTATTGACATGACTTACCATTAACGAACCATGTATTAATGTTTTTGAGAGCCTTATTGTAAAGTGTACACTATTTCAATATTAACTGATGTGTTACTAACATTTGTAGACTCTTTATTAACATGACTTGTCATTAACAAAGCATTTATTGCTTTGTAATGAACCTACAAATGTTAATACATCAGTTAATGTTGAAATAGTGTACACTTGATAATAAGGTTCTCAAAAAACATTAATATATGATTTGTTTAATAATGTTGATAAGGTACACAACAGCATTTGTACCTTTAGAGTGAGATAGTGAGTTAAAAATGTTCATCATAGTGTGTGTCAACTGCTAAGTAAACTAATGTAAATATGTACAGTAAGATAACCTTACAAAAACAGTAAAGGTACAGGCATTGTTCATGGTTAGTTCATGTTAATTGGTTCATCCCAACCCAGATCTTCCCTTCGTAATTGAAGTGGGCGCCTCGCAGCAAAGGGGTCAGGGTGGTGTAATCTCAATGAAACAACTGGTTTTAGAAATAAAAATCACGTTTTTCATACAGTAAAAAATATATTATTATTTATACTGCCAATCTCTAAAAATCAAATCACCTTTATTTATATAGCGCTTTTTAGCAGCTTCACAGTGTTAACAGGAAAATAATGCAACAGAATTTGATTTGGCTGTACAGCCCGTTCTGGTGAAACAGTGATGTTATCCGGCTAATTTCAAGTATCATATAGTGTCAATGCAGGCAGATCGGCAATATAGTTGAAATTTAGGTGTCCCCTAACTGAGCAAGCCAAAAGCCAAAAGCCAAAAGCGACAGTGGCAAGTAACCAAAACTCCTTCAGGGCCAGAATGGAGAAAAAAAACCTTGGGAGAAACCAGGCTCAGTCGGGGTGCCAGTTCTCCTCTGCCAACGAACAAACAGTGTATGATTATAATTCTGGCAACATTTCAGGTCTTAAGTCATATTAGGCAAATAGATATTCGTAAGATTGTTCGAAAAATTGGAGTCGTCACGCCGGAGGCAGGTTTAATGAGGATGTCGTGTTGATGCGGCCTTTACAGGGGAGTTTATTTGACACACTCTCTGCAGACATTTCAAGGATGCACTGGTCATGTCAGGCACAGGTCCACCATCTGATCTGGATATGGCCGGATCCGACTGACTGCAGTAAACCTCGGGATAAACAGAGAGACTAACATTAGCGTAGATGCTGTAACGAGTACATCAGGTGTTATGGGAAGTGTTTCCGGTTCCGGCTGACCTAGTTAATGCAGCCTAGCAATCGTTTAACTGAAAAACTAAAAACACCATGAACTCATAAAAATAGATTTTTTCCTGTCAGTTTTTGTTTTATGCATCTCATATTTCAATGCAGAAAAATGTTTTTATGGTCTAAACTGAATATCCCAGGCATTTAAATGGACAGTTTTATCACAGATGGTCATGTGATACTCACGGTTTTGCATCATAATATGGATATCTGAAAAGAGCTTAAAATACCACTAGTTGTTCAAGATCAAATAGGAATGATGAGTGGTGACCTCTATATTTGGTTGAACCCACCAGTTCAGGCCCAAGAGTTGAAGAGCAGAGGCCCAATGAAATGATACAGTTCAAATGCCACTCTATTATGGGATGAAAAGTCTGTGTTCTTATGTTAAAACTGAACTTGTTTGGCAATGTACTAGAATCCCATGAAGTTAAACATCTCACATAGTTGCACTTCAAATAGATAAATATTAATGAAAGTAACATTATCTGTCATCTATAAAACATGATCTTTTGCCTTTACCATTGCTCTCTCAGTACGGTAATTTCTGGCTCGGTAAAGTAGCTTATGTAGTCTATAGACCTTGACCTTGAAATTTGCGTTCACCTGCGTTGTAGAACTAAAATGTATTTTTTTTTTTAGATAATAGGTTACAATCATATGTTATTATGATATACTGTTTGAGACTTCGAACACGCACGTCTTCTCCAAGCAGGTCTTAGTGTGTCCATGTCTCATGTCTCATGTCTCATGTGTTGAAGTAGAATTGGAGGTTATTATCTAAAGTTTCCGTTGCAGTGCTTGGAAAGAATGCTTTTGGGTTGTACATAATGATGCTATTGTAGATTACCAATGCTTTCACAGACCACTCAGTGGGTGTCAGGAAATGGGGATTATTATGGGCAGAATAGTTTAAATTGCCTTGTCCTTTATCAAGTCCACAGGAGTAACACAATAAACAAATCAACCCACAATTCTATTCGAGCAAAATGCACGTTATTTCAGACACAGATGCATGATCATCCACAAAACAAATGTGAAAAGTTTGAATAAAACAGCAAATGCTAGTGATGTTTTCTTTTGTATGTGCATACACACACACACACACACACACACACACACACACACACACACACACACACACACACACACACACACACACACACACACACACACACACACACACACACTATCACATGCTATTGCCAGTCAGAAATTCCACTAAAGAGCCATGTGTGAAGAATATTTAGTAATAGTATGAATAAATTCATAATAATATGAAGAAGTTGTGAATCAGTATAAATTTAATTTGAAGTAATATTTTTTGGGATATCCTGATGTGTAGCTGTACACCCCTAATCTACATAAGCTCTTAATTCAGTACATAAAAAAAAAGAAAAGAAAATAGTCAGCTTAACTTTACACACACTCATTTGAGACAATATGTTTATGTCAATAATTATTTATAATTCTGTGTGTTTATGTCCACATGCACATATGCTGTCTTTTGCTGTCTCACATTGAGAACACTGCATGTTTTAGTTTTAGTTTCAGCTACAGAAATATACACAAATGAAAAATGATGGCACTCACATTTTCTAAAACTATATGTATGAAAAGATATAAATTAAAGGGTTAGTTTACCCAAAAATGAAAAATTAGCCTTTGATTTACCCATAAGCATTTGGAAGGCCTTTATTAACCCCGAGAGCGTGTGGAGCACTTTATATGACGAACAGATGCACTTTTATGGACTTCAAAACAGAGCAACAATCACTTCCATTATAATGCTTGGATTAGCCAGGACTTTTTAAATAAAAAGTCTGAAAAAGAATATCATCTACACCTAGGATGACTTGAGGATGAGTAAATCATGGGCTAATTTTTCATTTTTGGGTGAACTAACCCTTTAATATATAAACCACAGTTATACATGTTTTCTTTAATTCACTAAGGCTGCATTTATTTGATGAAAAGTATTATTACAATATAATTTTTATTTTAAATATATTAAAATGTATTTTTTTTTTTCCTGTGATGGCAAAGCTGAATTTTCAGCATCATTACTCCAGTCTTCAGTGTTGCATGATCCTTCAGAAATCATTCATTTGGTGCAGCATTTCTTAACATTATCAATGTTGAAAACTGTTGTGTTGATTAATGATACTTTTTTTCTTTTTTCCAGGATTCTTTAGTGAATTGTTTTCTTTAAAACAAAGCCATTTTTTTATCTAATGCAATAAGATTCATGCATTTTATGGTGCCTAAAGAGTCACTGTATGGGGCTTGTATGGAGCCTCTTTCTATTTTCATAATGGAAGTTATAAACTAGAGACATAAATCTTCTTCCTGCTTTTACATTCTTTGTAGCAAACAATCAGAAACCTATTACAGTAAATTTGATGTACGCTAACAAAAGAAAACATAAGCACAGACAATGCCAAGCAAAAAACTTGCTAGTCATCTGTCTGTTTTGGGTTTGCTGAGAATTAGTTAGTTAGCCAGTTAGTTAGTGATTAATTAATTAATTAATTTGTGCACTTAGTGCTCAAAGTGGGCGGTGATAATATTTGTAATGAAAAGCATTATCAAGTATGATCAGGGGCGTGCAGAGAGTTCCTCAGAGGGACTCAAAAGTAATTAGATAGATAGATGGATGGATGGATGGATGGATGGATGGATGGATGGATGGATGGATGGATGGATGGATGGATGGATGGATGGATGGATGGATAGATAGATAGATAGATAGATAGATAGATAGATAGATAGATAGATAGATAGATAGATAGATAGATAGATAGATAGATAGATAGATAGATAGATAGATAGATAGATAGATAGATAGATAGAGATAGATAGATCAATTGAGCATGGATTCACTATTTACCATTAACGTGACTTCTGGTGCTGCACTGTTTTGCAAAGTGCTTTGTAAGTCAATTCACATCTGATTTTTAAGTGACTTAATTTAAAGTAAAATGAGACAAACCGCAGATCCAGATCACTCCACAAATGTCTTCTGTCCAGACTGTAAAGAATGATGCTCATCTTTTTTATCTGAGATATTTCATCTTTGTTAAAATAATGGAAAACATATTATTTAGAATGGATAAGTATCTGTGACCCATTAAAAATACTATATATATATATAACGTGAAGGCCAAGTATCATCCAAGTTAGTGCAACACGCATTAGGAGTGAACACACACTGCAAACCATGCTTTCATGCCATTGAG
Source organism: Paracanthobrama guichenoti (assembly GCA_018749465.1). Lineage (NCBI taxonomy): Eukaryota > Metazoa > Chordata > Actinopteri > Cypriniformes > Gobionidae > Paracanthobrama > Paracanthobrama guichenoti. The sequence goes on from CM031947.1 coordinate 42,457,445, forward strand.
AATCAAACCTGCAACCTTCAGGTTACTGGTCTGACTCTAACCATTAGGGCATAACTCCCTTAAATGCAGATTAGCAAAACAAAAGAAAAAACTGTCGCGACAAGTAAAATTAACTTTCAATTCATTTTTGTGGCACGCGCTCCACAAATTTCACGGAAAGGAAATCGAGATCGGCAGAAAGCGGCATCCCGTTTTACAAAAGCACAATGTTGTTTTATTGTGTAAAAAAAAAAAAAAAAAAAGACCCTTATAGCCTACTGCATATCAGTTGAGAATGATGTCTTACTCTTATCTGTATGACCATAACTTATGGAGTATTTAAAGTTGTTTCTGCAGTTGTAATGAGATAAAATAATTTTTTCAGCCAATTTGTGTCTTTTGAATTCTCACTACTACAGTCCAGTGATGAATCCATGTCCTGGAAATGGGAAGTCTCAGGTGTTGCTTCACTCGCTGTCCTTGTGGAAAGGTGAAGTCTCTTCTCAATCATCGTTCCTTGATTTCTTGAAAAAGCATAATATTGAACTTTGTGCATCCGCCATTGTCACCACATGTTAACAGACTCTCACTGGCGCCAAAAGAAAATAAGGCTACCATACGCATCTGTCAGCTGCGGTACTTTTTAGAGTACCAGCAAATGGCAGCCTCATTTCCATAGACTCTGTTGTTCTCTGACTTCATTTCCCAGTATCCCTTTCTCAGTTATTAGTTGTTACTGTTTCACCTGTGTCTTGTTTTCTTCATTTAAATGTAAATGCCATTTGCCCCTGCATTCTGGATGAAGTCTTGTTTGTTGGTTGCTGGTTGGTTGGTTGGTTGGCTGGCTGGCTGGTTGGTTGGTTGGCTGGTTGGTTTTTGTTTACATTCTCTGTTGGCATTTTCTGAGCAGTTCTTGTTTTTCTTATGTTTGATTCCTGCCTGAGTCTTGATTCCCAGTTCCTGTCTGCCCTCCTTGAAGTGTATGTTGTGTATTTGACTGATTATATGTGCTTGACCCTCTGCCTGGTATGGACTATGACCTTGGATAATACTTGTAAATAAACTGCGTTTGGATTCTCACTCCTTCTGCTGTATGCTGTCACAACACCAATACGTTACACTACCAAAAGGCTACCAAAACAATAAGTTTGAAAACAGCTGTTGCATTTTACTGCACAGCATTGGTCAATCTATGAAGTGAAGTAACAAATCAACAATTTCTTTTTTTTTTTTTTTTTTTTTTAAGCAATTAGGAATCTGGAAATGTAAATGAGGGGTCTAGGCGATGGATCTACTCAATCTATCCTTTGCAGCTCAGAAAATGACAAATTTGTAGGCTGCATTCAAAGGAGCTTTCAATTAGCATTGTGCTGCTGTGACGACATTTGACAAATTGAAGGATGCGCTTCTGAATTGGGATGCAGCAATTAGCAGTCGCTGAGTGAGCTATGTATATGTATATGCATCTATGGTTAAGGGGTTCTCCATTGCTATTGTAAACAGACTGTGTGGTCACGGTTATGAATATGCAACTACTGACAAACTCCTTGTTTAATTTTTACAGTAGGCAGAATAATTACAACAAAAACAAAGAACTAGTGTATAGTGGTTAGCAAGCCAGCGTTGTAAATCAAGTCCAAAGCAAGACCGCAAACCTGTAGCAACGCAGTTAAAGCAACAATGTCTCAGACTGATGGCAGATACATTAATGTGCCTAGTAATGATTGAATCATCTTATTTGGTCACTGAATTTGACATTACAAATGGACCCCTTATAGATGCTGTACAGCAGGATGTTCAATGTGTCTTTAATACAGTATACCATGAGACAGAATACAAGAAATCTTGCACAACTTTAATTTTTTCATAATGGAAGAGTATTGAGCTAACATCTTAAATCTCAACCTAATGTGCTGGTTGGATCCAGTACAACACATTGAGAATTCAGTAGACACAGCCCCTGTAATGAAATTACTTCCCAACTATCATGCCCTCCATCCAAAGAAAAAATTATTTACATCACATTTATCTTTTACCATTGAACTGTCCATCTGTTTGTCCCATTGTGCAACATTAGAACTAGAATCAGATACATAATATAATTCTAGGTCACACTAATTATATTCACAGCTATGATGTAGAAAATGTCACAGAAGACATCTGAGAGATTATTAAACCGGACAAGAGACTTTTACCCAATTCAACCAAAGAATGATTGTTGTTGTATCAAAAGCTTTAAGTTTAATCTAGTGGATGTGAAACTGAACACAGGCTTGTGTAGAAGATGAAGAGAAGCATCTGACAGCTTTATCTTCTGGGTCATCCGGGCTTCTTAACTGTCTCGCCAAAACTGATGCAGTGAAACAAATAATGAGCATTTCTTGAGTGTTCGCAGCTTGAAATAGACTGTGTATTTAGCCAAGTGAATCCAAAGCTAATTTACAGTATGTTCAAACTATATATTTTATTAGTACATTATATTGGGGATCAAACTCATGACCTTTGGCTTTGCTTTAATGCTAGAGTCTACAAGTCAAGCCATAAGAAGAACACTCTTTTACAATTCTGAATACATAGAAACTGTCATAAAAAAAAAGTGAAATGAAAGAAATAGTTTTATACCACAACCTTTTTAATAAATTTTTTCCATATCCTACAACTTTTTCTTTTCTGGTTTATATGAAAACAACAACAAATAAACATATTTCAATATTATCTCAGACTGTATGGTAATGTAAGCTTGTTTGCATAAAAATTTGAACAAAGTTAGAATAAAATAAATAAATAAAAGGTAATTATGTAGTTTTATCTCACAGTGGTGAGTTTCTCACAATTCAGATTTTATAACTCAGCGATTCCAAATTTATATTGTACAATTCTGAGGAAAAAGTCAGAATAGCTTAAAATGAAATCAGAATTGTGATATATAAACTCATAATTGTGACAAAAAATTTGAACTGCAGATAAAAAGACATAATTACCTTTATTTTTTTTTATTTTTATTAATTAAAGCTGACCTACAGTATACATAGCTAATACATTATACTGTATAATACATTATTATCTAATAGTTCTAAACAATTTTTGGTAACACTTTAAAATAATGTTCTGTCTTTAATGAATAACTACACGATGACTTCGCCTGCCAGCCGGAGTGCCTATGATAGCCACTCCTCAGAGGGCACTCCTCCCTATAGTCCCATTGCTACCATTTCATAAATACATTTCCCATAAACCTTTGCCTTACTTCCACCTGTTTGTCTCCTAGCTTGTTTGTTTGCCTATTTATACCCTGTGTGTTCATTCACTCATTGCATGAAGTCTTGTATGTTATGCTGCATTTCTGAGCACTCTTCTGGTTTCCTGTTCCATGGTTTTGACCCTTTGTCTGGTTTCCAAATTTTTATTTTTTTTTATTTTTATTTTTTTGGATTACTCCTTTTTATTAAAGGCTGCATTTGATCCTCAACCTTGTGTCCCATATCAGTTACGTAACAACGGGGAACAAATTAGTAATACAATATTAACATTCTAGTAACTGCTATTAACTAACAAGAAACTCTGATTAATTAAATATTAAATAATAGCACTCAGTTGAAAGAGGTTGTTCACTATAAGCCTAATCAGTTTTATTCATACCTCCCAGAGGACTACTAAAAACTATGCAGGTTCATAATTAACGTGAATAATTCACAATGTATAATTAATTCTAAATTGAAGATCATCTAGTAATGACTCAAGTATAACCAAATCCTTCGAAGGAATAATTGTTTGGCACAATATCCTAAAGTGAAAAGCATGATAACTCTTTTCAAAATCTTGTAAAATAATGCTTTTTGAGCACATCAGTATCACTGAAAAATGAAGACAAGGTGTTTCTAATTTATTTGTCCACTTTCAAACAGATCTCATGTGTGACCAGGGTTTCATTTTCTGTTCATGTTAGGGCAAATATAACTCTATATTGTTTCAGCTTTATTCACTTTTCCTTGCCTTTCTTGGTTGTAGGAGAAAACTTAGATTTGCTGCCACAATATAACTCAGAGGGAGTGCTTGGGGTAATTGGATTTGTAATTGTTCTTGTGACCATCATCACACAGCATGCTATAGCACCAGCCATCATTATTCTCAACACTTTCATGGAGCCCTTTGTGCCCTGTTGTTACATGTGTGTTGATATAAAAGGTGTCATGTTGTTCTCCACATCCTCCAAAATACACCTGATGTCAAACTTGAGGGTGCCAGCAGATGTTGACATGAGGATAAGCTTGGCTGTGGTTTTCACAAAGTGACACTCCCTACGGGTCCAAGCACCTCTCACCTGTGGCTGCACTGGAAATTCAGACGTGCCTCTATCTGCACTTGCAAGTGTCCCCTGAATTCAAATGTGGGTCTGGTTACACATTATACACTTCAGATGAACCAGGTACATGCCACTGGTCATTACAAGGCTTGCACTTGCAATAAAAAGAGCATGATGCAATTAAAGTTCTAGTCCTGTTGTCCTATAAATGACCCTCTTTCAGAAAACATGCAAATACAAATATCACTGAATACACTGTACAAAATGACTCATTATTCTGCAGAGAATTTTGTGCAATTAGATTACAATGCAAATGTAGTACCTATTATTATTTATTTGAGTGGATAAAACATACAGTAAGTTAAAAAGAATTGTTTATTTGCAAACATGGTTTATGTTGTCATGGCATGATTGTTGTACCTCATTGTTGGTGAAGTAGAACTCATAGCTTTATGATGCAACAAGCCACTCATAATTGAAAAGTAAATTAACTCATGCTAGCCTTTTTGATAAAATATTTTTTTATTTAATTAGTCTTTTTGTTACAAGAACAATGAAGATATTTGAGTGCATATTTTTTAAGCTCATTTGAATGATTCCTAAATTTAATGAACTAAAAAGCAGCATTAAAGACTAAGGCCACGTGTTCACCAAAGCGGTTTAACTGAGCTGGAAAACGCTCTCATCGTTTAACCAGTTTTTTCAGTTGAGACACTTTTGCTTGTTTGGCGATCACGGAATATCCGCTGAAGTGTTACTAGTATCTCATTTCACAGATAGTTTGTTTCTGTATTGATTCTATATAAAATTGCCGATGCCAATGTATAAGTATTTGCTCTGAGCTCGTTGAAAATTATTTTGTCTCCGTTATTATGCTGCTTGTTTTCATTTGTTGATGTTGTAGTACAAGCAGAATGTGGCAGTTGGTCGGTGTTGTGTATTTGTCTCTCCCTCCTCCACTGTGATTGACGCAAGCTGGGTGAAAAGTGATGATGATGAGCGCTAAGTTTTTCTCAAAGTTGAACATTCTTCAACTCTCGGTGACCGGTAAAAGAAAGCAGGCTGAACGCTTCAGCGCCGAGCATGAAACACCTTATCAGTGCCTTCGTTACACTCATGTTGTTCTAAATTGACGCGCAACGCTCCTATTGAAAACAATTGAATATGCAAGCTGCGCCGTGTAAAAAACAAAAAATGGTAAATCCAACACCAATGCAATAAACACCATGACGAAGCAAAGGGTCAGTGAATTGAGAAATCAACTTTCCCTTCAGGCTTTTGATATATATAAAGGTCCTTGGTAATATAAGAATACCCTGTAAGTTTCAGAGATGAAAACATCGCTTGTTAGTCAAAGAAAAGTTTTTATTGACACTACAGGTCCAGCAAACGCTCCAGTCTCTGGTGAATGACACTGAGCTGTGGAGGTCAGGCGTGGTGAAACACCGCCTCAACAGAAGAACAACGCTCGGGATTCTGTAGCCCCGCCCATAGACTCGTGCCACTGACATGACATAGCCTGAACAGAGCCATGACCGGGATCCAACCACTAAGCAATAAAACATGCCGTGCATTAGCTTCATTTTAGATTCAATATTATGAATCTGCATGGATGAACTTTATTCTTTAATGAATATCCAGCTCACGTGGGAAAGACATTGCACGTTTGTTCCTTCATTTCTGATCACCAGATTTGTTTTTGTAACAAGAGACTGGATTTGTAGACAGGACCACTCACCAGAGTATGAGAGGAGAGAAATAATGAAAAAGAGAAAAAAAAAAGAAAAACATTAAATAGTTAAGAAATCCAAAACTAACAGTAAAATCTACTGTTTTAAATATTATAAGGAAACACTTCAATGTATTCAATAACACTCACAAAATACTTGGTGAAAGTGGGTGCGTATGAATGTTTGACTAGGTTGAAAGCGAAGAGTGTGGCAAAACGGTGTGGTGTGGGTGTGTATATAAATGTCAGAAGCGTTGATATGTATGGCAGGAAGGAACGTTTTTGACAATGTGATGTTAAAACAGGTAAAACGAGGATTCGCCGGAAGACTCGCTCATACTCATCAGCACAAAGACAAACTATCTGCAGCTGATGTCTGCAAATTTACAACACGCTGTATAAAACAGGTCATTCAGCGCAAATGAATGAATTAATTCACAGGAATTTTGAAGAGTCCTATTTACAGCCGACGACGACTCGTCCAGCGTTCCTTTAGACGGGCCATAACTCTACAGCGGATATTAATAATATTCCCGCACAATAGGAAACACTATTTAACAGTAGATAACCCAGATCAGCAGTTTAAGACATTAAATTC
>CM031947.1:42464153-42490411 GCA_018749465.1 Paracanthobrama guichenoti
CTCTCTCAGGTAACATTCATGCACCAGTACTGATTGATAGTATAAGTTTTCATCATCTCATACATTTTATTTTGTAACTATTTTAAATTATAACCACTGTACTAGATTTTGTCATTAAATTCTTTCAACTACAAATGATGTACTAACTAGTTTTGATTTGGTATTGACTTTGAAGTGTTACCTATTGCAATACAATATAGTCACATTATAGCCACTCTCCACATGTTTAGCTATTGTAACTGCGCTTATTTCCGTCGTTGGTATAAGCTGCAGTGGGTGGTAAAGACAAAGAAATGTACAGTTTTCTATCATCTTGCTGATAACGTTTCTTTAGTCATTCGGCAACCCTGCAGTCAGAACCGCTGAGAGGATCCACCCTTACAGATGGTGCGAAACCCGGAAACCCTTGCAGTGAATCTTCTGAAATTCATCAGAATGAGGACATTTTTTCACAGTTGATCTTGTGAATGGATTAAAGCTGACCTTTTGACCAAGGAATTGGTAAATCTGTTTTCATTGTTTATGAATTGCATGAAACAGAAATTAGAAGGTTTAAAATAGCTTCAATAGTCCCATTACTGTACAATCCGAGAATATTCAGATTATCTCCTCGGGGGATGGAAGGAAAAAATTTCTGATAACAGTGACTTATTGTTTGCTTTATGGAGTGAAAAGTTGAGCCTACCTTGTCCAAACTCAAGAAAGAGTATATTGGAATTAAAAGTACAGATGATGAAATGATTCGATGGTGGGGAAAACATTGGCAAACACCAAAAGAAATCAAAACATGGTAAAATAATTGAGGCTTTAAACTTCATAAGTTTTAAAAAGGCTACATAATGTGATACCATTTCTATTATCAAGTGTAGATGAGAAATGTAAAGAAGTGCATTCTAAAAAATGCAGAAGCAGAAAAGTCTGAGGCAAAGATTCAAGATCTTCAAGCACAGCTAGATAAATCACTAGCTGAGCAGTTAGCCCTGACTGAAAAGTGTAAAAATCACAAGGAGACCATTGCAGATCTCAAGGCTAAGCTAAATGCTAAAAGTTCATGTCTCCCCAAAAACGCTTAACAGCGATGGGACTAAAAAGCATGTTCACTTCTTAGATGAGCTGACTTGCTCTAATGAATCTGAAACATTTAGTTCAGAAAATGCATGTGCAACTCAAGAAAGTGTGCCCATTTCAGTTCTTAAGGTGATGCAGTACCGTAATAGCGCAGAGTCATGTACCAGTGCGCATGGTGTACAAGCATTAGAGAGTCGTGAAAATCCTCAAACTCCAGGAGAACATAGCATTCAATCCTGTGGCAAAGAGAACAGGTTTTTGCAGTTCTTGTAGGAAAATAGGCCACTCAGAGGAGAGATGCTGGTCACTGGGTAAGGTCGACCTCCACCTTATTTTCAGAAAACTAGGAAATCACTTTCTAAGGGTAAAGATCAGCGCTCATTTGCAGGTAAAACTCTTAGTGAGTTAACTGCAGTGTTCATGCAAGGCCTTCAGCTGTTAACCTCATTGGCTAGTGGACTAGCAGCCTCATAGCAGTGAGTTTAATAGTTAAACATCTAAATTGCAATGATCCTGTTTGTATTTTCAAATTTGTAATTGTACTAAACACATTGTCTTTGCATTGAACACACATTATAGTTGTTTGTGTTAATAGATACACATAGACTAGTTAAGTTTATTCTTTAAAACACATGATTGCTTTACTGTAAGTGTTGTATGAAACACTTAGGATAAAGGTTGTTGATGCTTTGCATTCTAGGCCATGTATCTTGTGAAAATTGGAATAACTTTAATACTGGAATTGTTTAGCCATTTCCAGTTTCATGTGTTTCTATGTTGAATTTGTTTGTCTCCTGAGTGGAAAACTCTGCTATTTTCCATATAGCTGCAGTAAAATCATGTACAGGAGCATAGAATTGCCATGTGGCTACAGTGTAATTTACAACTGCATTAACCATGAAAATGCTTTCATCACAGCAGGATTCAGTACCTTGACCTTTGCACTTTATCATGCTCCCTAACAAAAACACTGGTTTGAGCCAGACCACACTTCACTCACATTCTCATGCTGGCTTCCTGTTACAACAGGACCAAATTTGCATCACAATTGTAAACCTCCTTGCCATGTTTGGGGCATGATTTACATATAGCCACAGCTAAATGCAGCCACATAGATTTGATCTTCACAGACAAAGTCAAATCTACATCAGCCTCACAAAATGTATTCTATTTTATTTAAGTCTTTACATCTAGACTGTATTATAACTGTGAATTTCTTCCAGTTATTGTTTTGTTTTTCTTCAGATTTACTAAATCAGTTAGTTATTATGTGTCTCACCAAGTTAAATATCAAAATTTACGTGAATTTATGCATTTCTCATTCTTACCTAAGTGCAAACATTTATTTTATCATTGTATTGTAACAATGCATTTGATTTTGAACTTATTTGATTTCTGAGTCTTTGTATTTTGTCCATTTGACTTGCAACAATGTTTTGGACATCTATGGAATTGAATTTCTGTATTTGGTTACACTGAATATTTTGCTGATACTCTTCATGAAAAGGGGGATTTAAGCCAACAATGATTGTTGTTTTGTTATAAGGCAATTTATTTTTAATGTTTCCAGAAACAATGTAAGAGCTTGTGAGATCTTCTTTTATTCTCAACCTTGACCAGTTTATTAAGTACATCGATTTAATGGCTTATTGCCAGAGACTATTTTAATCTGACCACATCAAACTTCTGACCAATGACAAATACCATGTATGCTTTTGTTCTTTGTTGTGCTATATGTTCTTTTAATCACAGGATCCCTGCTGCACAAGTTCACATCCTGTGTCCTCAGAAAGAGGGACAAGCATTTGCTCTAACCTTCAGTGACTGTTCTCAAGGTGTGAAGGATTCAATGGACGTTTTGCATATCAATGATTGGTGCAACACCATTTGATGGAGCCTTCTCATGCAGGACTGAGATGAGAACAAAGACTGAAGACTGACCAGCTGCTTTTGCAACAAGTGTGGACGAGAAGTCTGAAGATGACATCTACACACAACAGAAAGCATGTCTTTGTGGACTGTGCCACCTTTGTACTCAATGATTGTGGCCAATGGTGCCAGAGGGGACTGAAAGAATTGAAAATAATCAAAGATATTTGATTTTGTAAAATGAACAAAGACATTTGCTTTACTGTTTTCAACCCCATCTCTCTCAGGAGGGCCATTTGGAATTCCTAAAGACAAAGAAATGCTGAAGGCCTGTAGGCTAAACCATGTGTGTCACCTGTAACACCGTGGGGAGGTTTGGTCTGATTGGTCAGTTTGAATGGCTCACGTTAGGTTTTAAGTCACATGGTCATAGTAAGGAATAGATAAAAGAAGATTGTAACTGTTGCTCTGTCTCTTTTTCTCTGGCTCTCTCTTCTTGGGGCCTTCTTTTTGGCTCTTCTCTTCTTTGCTCTCTTCTCTTCTTTGTCTCTCTCTCCTTGTCTCTCTCTCTCTCTCTCTCTCTCTCTCAGGTAACATTCATGCTGGGTAATGATTAATGGTATAAGTTTTCATCATCTCATACATTTATTTTGTAACTATTTTAAGTGTAACCATAACTAGATTTTTATCATTAAATTCTTTCAACTACAAATGATGTGCTAACTAGTTTTGATTTGGTATTGACTTTGAAGTGTTACCTATTGCAATACAATATAGTCACATTATAGCCACGCTCTCCCACATGTTTAGCTATTGTAACTGCGCTTATTTCCGTGTCGTTGGTATAAGCTGCAGTGGGTGGTAAAGACAAGAAATGTACAGTTTTCTATCATCTTGCTGATAACGTTTCTTTAGTCATTCGGCAACCCTGCAGTCAGAACCGCTGTAGAGGATCCACCCTTACAGTCTTCTCGGGGACTGATCGTTCCTCAATCAGACAGTCCTGCATTTGCTAGTTTTTTTCAGGCTTACAAAGGTCACCAAACTTCTTTATTCTGTCCATCAAGAAGTCCATTGTACCAAGTTCTATTAAAATTAAGGATTTTTGCTGAGCAAGTCAATTTTTTTATCTAAAGCAAACAAACTGTTGTAGTTGTAATCATAATTCTTGAGGGGGTCAAGGTGGGGGGTATTTTCTCCATGGCAATGCGTCATGCTTGTCACATGAAACACCGCAGCTACAATAGCGCTGTATGACAGATGTATCACTTTTTTTTTCCTTTTTCCTATTCACAAACTTGTTAACTATATCAGGAACTATCTGATATATTCCAATGTGCTTTGTCATTTAAGAACCTTAATGATCATGTTAGTTGATCAATAATAAAGCGATGGGATCCATAGTTTAGTTTGCACCACAATTCAGAGAATTGGATCTGTTGGATTTGCATCACATAAATTCATCCATTGGCAAACAGAGAGGTCAATAGAGTAAACTTTATAGTTTCCTACACTTCCCCTTTTTTTAAATGTCTATTTAAATGTACGAAGCCTAAAATAAACATTATGTGGCTGAAAACACTGAATAGTTCTGAAATGCGAGAAGCGCTCTGGTTCAGCGGCAGCCAAAGCGCAAAGCACATTTGAATTTAGCAGTTGATAACGACACGCACTGAATGTTCTAATAATGCTACAGTTTTATACACGTCCAAATGGTTAACGTCGATCATGTTTTGTGGGTGGAGGGGGAAGAAAAAAAAAACTGAAAGGGGAATGCCCCATTTTTCCTCCTTGTAGCGCAGAACCTGTGATCACCACTGACATACTTATAGGTGAAGTGTGTAATTTCTGCTTCACTAGCACCACAAAGCAAACACATCTCCAGAACACTCCCCGGGCTGCAACTTGTAAACAGATATCTCTGCCCCAAACTCATGCTGTTGGTTGAGTCAATGTTGCTGTGTTACAAGAGTTACAAATGTGCCTCATATTTGAAGGATGCGCCTCTGCAGGTTACATTTGTCGGCCGCCTATGTTGAGGCTGTCTCATTTCCGAAAAGCAACCATTAAAGTGTTATTCCTCAAGAGGTGTAATTGCTGTAATTTCTTTCCTAGTTGAGAATGTAATGGTTGATTTTCTGAAATGATAGCTTCAATGATGTATGCGACCGACAAATGTGACCTCTGGATAACCTGTTAGCAAACATCCTGACACCGTCCATGCTGCTGGGAGCAATGATTAGGTGAATATGTAAATTCACTGTTGCGTACTTTTCTCTCAATAAATAAGCATACAACAAAAATGACAGTGGTGAGAATCAAATCAAGTAATGTCACATTTATTTATATACTACTACAATATATTACTTTAAAGCAAGCTTTACATTATTAAATATTTTTAAAAATACGAATATTTAAATATTCTTTCAATAAGAATTACAACTTCAGTTTCTACTATACAGCTCTTCAGTATGTTCATGTTTTTATTAAGTGTCTGATCCCGACAGACTGAACAGAAGAAATTAACCGGAGAAGATTTCCACGTCAAAGGCGGAGCCTCAGAGCACACCTACCTATTATGTAATCACCACGGACCAATGGTAATTCAAAGGTATTTACCAGCCGGAGCAATTGTTTTTGCAATGTTTACTTTGGCAAGCAGTTTCAAACTCCAAAATAACTTAATTTTAGTCGGATTCTGTTTGAAATGACATCTCACCGGTTTGTTCTTCGATTTCACTTATAGCTGGACCTTAAAGGGGGAGTGCTATTTCATGCATACTGAGATTTTTACACTGTTAAAGACTTGGATTCCACGCACACTTCAACCAGAGCGCTTTGCTCGGCTTTAGGGAAGTCGTTGGCTGTGCTGCGCTGCACATGTCACAGGACTTCATGAAATCAATGTCACCAAAGAAGTGTATTTAGACAACCTGTTCAGTTTGTTCCCTACATTTCAGTGATAATTGTTTTATAAACAAGGCCCAGTTCAACTATTTAGGGGCTATAGAAAGTGTATTAACTCAGTGCATCACTGTGTGGTACAACCTGTTATAAACCTGTTTGCACATTATACTCTTATACATTTGTTAACCACATATTTATAAGTCTACCGTTTACTCACTGCACAGTTTACTTCACTTATTTTATTCCACTTCTTTATTTTTATTTTTTACTTTTTTCCTCTACTTGACTTGATTATTTATAATTCTATAGATATATATATATATATATATATATATATATATATATATATATATATATATATATATATATATATATATATATATATATATATATATATATAGATAGATTTGGTAGATAGATAGATAGATAGTACTTTTTATTCTATTCCTATTATAATTTCCTCCTTGTGTTTTTAACTGTGAATTTGCACTGTCCATGGAGCGGACCTGTTTACATTTCACTGCCGGTTGTATACTCTGTATATAACTGTGTATGTGACAAATAAAACTCTTGAATCTTGAATCTTGAACTCTGGATTTGCAGATCGTCTAATGCTGAAAGATGGAGCGGTCCCAACGATAAAGGTTCATGGCCATGTATTGTAACTGCAGGCAGTGAGTAAAACTGCTTCAAATGTCTTGTGTGTTGTTGGCTATATTCGCGTAAGTGCACATCAAGTAAACAACATGATCACGTATAGTTAATTTATCAATGGAACATGTGATGCGCACTTCCCACATGTACATCTTTTAAAAGTGGCAAATAAAATAAAAATCTGACGACATAATGAAAGTAGAAATTAGTCATTTACACAAGCTGCTAGCATATATATATATATATATATATATATATACAGTTGCAGTACATAACGTTACTCACATAGAGACGTCCTGCTGTAGTCGTTGTTGCTGCTGCTTTTCTTCAATTTCATCCTCTGGATCGGATTCTGGATCATATATGTATGGCTGAATCTGATTGATAGCCATCCTTTATTTAGGACAACGTTTTTTTTCCCACGTTTTCTAAGTATGTCACGGCTTTCAGACGCTCCCATTTTTTAGCTCCGCCCACACGATACGCCTCCAGCCACTCGGTTTTATTCGGAAAGACTCGGTGCAGCGTATCTTTCTTTTATAAATATGATAGGATGAAGGATGCAATACTACTCTATAGGGTACTCAAGATTGACATGAGATTGACATAAACTGTAAAGTGACACCCCCTTTTTTCAGGAAGCAACCTACAAATTACTTACTTAAATTTTACTTTACACATTGAACTGGGAATGTATCCTTTCCAAACATTATAGTAACTTTACAACAATTACACACATCACCCTTAAATAAAACTAAGTGAGACCTTCATTAAGTCTCCTAAGCTATGAAACAGCAACCTCCGATCAATAAGACTGTCTTCTGGGAGAAAACTTGGAACTGTTAATCAAATTTCTAGTCAAGACCTGTGGGAGAGTTTTTTTTTTTAATAGTTCCTTGACAGAAAATCTACTTCACATATTCAGCTTCCATATAGCAGACACGTTACAATCAAAGCCAGCACATTTCAAGCCCCGGTTACCTGCCAGCTCAAGGGCGCAGTGGAGAGCGTGACTATGATCTCAGTATCGCTCCAGTTTCCAGGAAAACCCTACTTGGAACTGAACCCTTTTCTCTATTAGCAACCTAGGCTACAAGCTATCAACTTATCAAATGGCTACAAGCACGTATGGAACAGACAAACTAAGCATGTAACCATTTAACTTTGATTATCAATCAGCCTGTCACTATGACATATGAATGATAAAGACTCAATCAGTCTCCCACAATGAATCTGCAGAGTCTTATCAAGCAGGGGCAGACCCTGCTGTTTGACACCAGCTCAAATTTGTGCATTAAATACCGGGCAGCAAATGAGGAGATATAGCAGTAGGTGATTACAGAATGTGCCGTGTGTGTTTGTTTAATGGCTGAAATCATAATTAATGCTTTAATGAAGCATCTATCATGCATGTGTCATGTTGGAGCTGTCAGAGAGAGCTGTTATATCCTAATGTTTGTTTGTGTTGTGCAGGATCACTAGAGGGGTAGTTTGGCTCCACTCATGTGCTGGGTCTGAGTGTGACGGGTTCTGAATCAGGCTGAGATGAATCCCTAGGAGGTTTCCAGATAATCAAGGATCCAACAGTGAGCGCCTTAATTGGGTTTTAAATTGTACCAAGCCTTGTCTGCGTGAGCTATCATGGGTCCACCCTTCAACTAAAAAATTAAAATGGTCAAATTTCACTGACATGGTAGATAGGTGTCTTTAACTATTATGGGCCAGATTTACTAACAGATTGTGTCAGTGCAATCCCTGACACAATTTTGGTGTTAAATAACTACTGTCAGGATTCACTAAAGACGCAGTGAAAAATTAGTGCTGAAAAGGCATGGACAGGGTTATTTTTGTGGCTGACCTTATTGCATATGTATTTGTAGGAGTTTCCCTTTCAGACCCAAAACTTTGAGAGTATTTCAATTAATCATGCAAGGTTATTTACTATAGTTTGTGCTCGTCAATTTACTTTGTGTTTGCACCATTATTTACCGCTCAAAATAAGCATGTCTTAAACCAGACGCTAACTGGTAGATTGCATTGGTCATTATGGAAATAATCCAGCTATGTCTGTGTTCTTTACGCGTCATCAGAAGATTAAGTGCGCAGAACTTTCCTGCTTGGTAGTATGGTAATATGGCTTTTTTGGATATGCGCTCTCACACTAATAGGATGGGTTAAGGTGTAAGGGAATATGGTGGCCCAGTAGTGCACAACACAATGGAATTTAAAAAGAAAACAAATTCACAACACAACAAAATCAAGCCACAATACAATGATGAAAAGCCACAAAACAAAGAAATCAAGCCACAAAGCATACAACGAAATCAAGCCACAACACAATGAAATTAAACCACAACACAACAAAATTAAGCCACAACACACAACGAAAAAAGTCACAACACAAGGGAAATGCTCCTGACCTCTAGGAGGCTCTCAGAGTAAAGTTAGTTTTCCAAATTATACAAATTATACGCTTCAACCACATGGTGAAATTGGCAGAGGTTCCCTTAGGCATCATGCACCACGGTAGCGGGTCAAAGCATTCTCGAGTATAAATGTGCAGCTATAATGCATGTAGGTGATTTTGAATTAATATTTCATGTCGATATACAATGGTTACATACACTTAAACTGATTAAACTGTATTGATATCTTTGTAAGACTGCTGAATCTATAGAACAGTGGCAAGGAAAACTAACTTTACTGTGCTCCGAGAGCCCCCTAGAGATCAGGAGCATTTCCGTTGTGTTGTGGCTTGATTTCGTTGTGCTGTGGCTTGATTTTGTTGTGTTGTGGCTTTTTCATTGTGTTGTGGCTTGATTTTGTTGTGTTGTGGCTTAATTTTGTTGTGTTGTGACTTGATTCCGTTGTGTTGTGGCTTGATTTTGTTGTGTTGTGGCTTTTTCGTTGTGTTGTGGCTTGATTTTGTTGTGGCTTAATTTCATTGTGTTGTGGCTTGAATTCGTTGTGCTGTGGCTTAATTTTGTTGTGTTGTGGCTTGATTCCGTTGTGTTGTGGCTTGATTTTGTTGTGTTGTGGCTTGATTTTGTTGTGTTGTGGCTTTTTCATTGTGTTGTGGCTTGATTTTGTTGTGTTGTGGCTTAATTTTGTTGTGTTGTGACTTGATTCCGTTGTGTTGTGGCTTGATTTTGTTGTGTTGTGGCTTTTTCGTTGTGTTGTGGCTTAATTTTGTTGCGTTGTGGCTTGATTCCGTTGTGTTGTGGCTTGATTTTGTTGTGTTGTGGCTTGATTTTGTTGTGTTGTGGCTTTTTCATTGTGTTGTGGCTTGATTTTGTTGTGTTGTGGCTTAATTTTGTTGTGTTGTGACTTGATTCCGTTGTGTTGTGGCTTGATTTTGTTGTGTTGTGGCTTTTTCGTTGTGTTGTGGCTTGATTTTGTTGTGGCTTAATTTCATTGTGTTGTGGCTTGAATTCGTTGTGCTGTGAACTTATGTTTGCTTTTTGAATTTCGTTGTGTTGTACAGGGCCACCTTAAGGAAAGGCTCACCAGTGTAATTATAAATGTAATTAATTTAATTAATTTCCGCTATAATTACATTTTTTTTTTTAAATATAAGTACAATGTAAAAACATTTATGTACACAATAAGTGCATAGTATCAAGTTATTCACTGAAATGTTAGTGCAGTGGTTCAAAACGCTTACTATATGTGATTGTGGATTGTGAAATTTCCTCATAATTGAACTTTATATCATGCAATTGCCAGTTTATATCTCACGATTTGGACTACTTTTCTCAGATATAAACACAATATTGAGAGAGAGAAAAAACAAACAAACTTGCGAGTAAAGTCAGAATTGCGTAATGAACTCACAAAACAATCACTATATCTTGCAACTCTGACTTTATCACAATTCTGTGAAAATAGTCAGAATTGGGAGAAGTCACATTTACCTTTTTTATTTAGTGGCAGAAACAAGCTTCCATATAATCCCTTTTTCACTCAATTGCAATTTTTTTAATAATATGTTCTTTATGTTATCATGCTTGTAACACTTTACAATAAGGTTGTATTAGTTAACATTAGCTAATGCATTCATTAACATGAACTAACCCTGAACAATGCCTGTAGCTTTACTGTTTTTGTAAGGTTGTCTTACTGTACATATTTACATTAGTTTACGTAACAGTTGACTAGTTAGCAATTTCTAACTCACCATCTTACTCTAAAAGTAAAAATTGATTTTAAGCCATTGATTTTAGGCTGTTGGTAAACAATTCTAAAATGGAAACCAGCTGAACATCAATAGATAGGCTGTTCATGTTTATATGCACTTTACTATCATTACTTACATTCAACAAAGCATTTATTAATGGACTTTGTGACCTTTATTGTAAAGTGTACACCATTTCTGTCAGGACACAGACAGAGGCAGAGGTAGAGGTAAGTATTAAATGTTTATTAAAAAAAAGAGACACGAACACAGGTTGAAGGAATAGCAGGTAATGATGAGAACTAACATTTATGACAGTCACTTAGCTGGGTAGACAGGGTTGGTAGAATGTAGAGATATGGAGAACACGAGGAACTGGAGGCAAGGAAGGCGTTGGAGTTATGGCACATGGATGGAGTCGTGAAGGGTCCCCCTGCCGCTGAGATAACATCGCTCCGACCCCTGTAGACGAGGCGTCCACTTCGACCATGAAGGGAAGATCCGGGTTGGGATGAACCAGGATCAGGGCATTCTGGAAGGCCTCTTGGAGCTGATGGAAGGCTTCTCGGGCAGATGGAGTCCAGGACAGAGACTTGGGCCGGCCCTTGAGGAGCGAGGTGAGGGGTGCACTGAGCAGACTGTAGTTGTGGATGAAGCGACAATAGAACTTTGCAAACCCCAGGAAGAGCTGGAGCTCCTTTACAGTAGTGGGTAATGGCCAGCTTCGGATGGTTTCCACCTTCCACTGGTCCATTTGGATGGCGTATTGGTCAATAACATACCCAAGGAACTGCACAGAGGGGATGTGGAACTCGCACTTCTCCAGCTTGAGGTACAGGTGGTGTTGACGCAGCTTCTCTAGGACATGGGAGACATGTTAGCGGTGTTCGGCCAGGTTCCGGGAGAAGATGAGGATATCATCGATGTAGACTACTACGAAGCGATGGAGGTACTCCCGGAACACCTCATTCATGTAGTTCTGGAACACCGAAGGAGAGTTGGACAGGCCATATGGCATGACCTGGTATTCGTAGTGGCCTGATGGTGTAATGAAAGCAGTCTTCCACTCATCCCCTCGGCAAATACGAATGAGGTTGTACGCACTCCACAGGTCCAGCTTGGAGAAGATAACCGCTCCACGTAGCTGTTCCAGAGCCACGGGGACCAGAGGAAGGGGATAACTGAGCTTTACTTTACTTTGAGATAACGATAATCAATGTACGGCCTGAAGCCTCCATCCTTCTTGGCCACAAAGAAGCTTGAAGCGACAAGGGATGTTTATGGGTGAATTAAACGTTGTTTAAGTCCTTCTTGCACGTACTCCTCCATGGCCTTCTGTTCCGGGATGGACAGGGGGTAGATCCTACCCATGAGTAAAGTCAATGATGCAGTCCCATGGCCAATGTGGTGGTAGCCAGCCGCTTGCTGAACGCATCCTGGAACGCCCGGTGACTGGTTTCAGGACTTTCGGTGGAAGTGGAGAGGAGAGGAGAGGAGAGGAGAGAGAGAGGAGGAGAGAGAGAGGAGAGGAGAGAGAGAGAGAGAGGAGAGGAGGAGAGAGAGAAGGACCTCGGAGTCAGGAAAAAAGGGATGAAGATTTCTTGATTAATAGAAGTTTAATAGTTTAAGTTTAATAGACATTGTTCACTCCATTGGAGGATCTCACCAGGACTCCATCGGATGTTTGGCTGGTGCTGTGTGAGCCAGGATGATGTTTGCGGTGGAGCCTTCCAGCCCCATGAGCGTGATGTCCTCCTTGTGCAGGCAACCTATGTAGAGCATCAGTGTGGGGGAGTAATGTCGGATGTGACCACGGCCCAGCGGTTTTCCTTGGATGGTGTGTATACAGAGATCCTGTTGGCAGCGTTTTCGTTCAATTTTTGGAGTGTTTGGGGGCTGATAAAGTTTCTGCTGAGGGCTGGAATCGATGAGGGCTTCAGCTGAAATGCAAACTAATCAGAAAAAATTATGAAAAATTAAAATTAATGAGATGCACCGTAGTTCTAGTGAGAGATGCAATACGGGCCGGAAGTTGGATGGTACTCACTGCTGAGCGTGGTGGCCAGATGGGGTAGGCGGCGATGATGTGATTTTCTCCCCCACAATACAGACAGAGACAATGGAGAATTCTTCTCTGACACTCCGCATGAGTCAGGTGTTTAAAGTCCACCTGCATGGGTTCAGGTGCTGGAAGGCTGACAGATGGTGTGGCGAGCAGAGGATTGACAGTGGGCTGATGAAGAGTGCATGCATATTAGCGCTGAGCCACTCAGATGGTTTTCTGGATCAGGCCTTCAAGCCCTATAGTGTCATCGTACACGACCATTAACTGTTTCACTTGAGGATGAAGACTGTTATCGAAAGGCTGTTATCAGCGTGGACTCATTCCATCCACTAGCGGAGGGCATACATACTCACGGTTTCTTTCCTTGGTGAATGTGGTAGAGTTAATCATGTACAGCGAGGTCGGCAGTGCTTTGACTGAACACATCCCGGAAGTGGGTGAAGAAGGCGGTGATGGTAACGGTTACGGGAGCGTTCGCCTTCCAGAGCAGTTGAGCCTATTGTAATGCTCTTCCTGAGAGCAGGGAGCTCACAAATGCCACTCGGGTGCGTTCAGTGGGGAAGATCGGTGATTGAGTTTCCATGGAAAGTGAACACTGCAGAAGAAACCCACTGCAATCCTCCGCCGCACCTGAGAATGTCACTGGACGGGCCATGGGACTGACAGAGGCAGCTGGTGAAGAAGCAGCGGGTGCTGGGTGTTGTAGTGCAGTACGAACAGCGTCAGGAGTGACTGGAGAGGAAGTGCTAGTGGAGGGTGTTTGCAGGGTAGATCGCACCACAACGACCAAGGTGGCAAAGGGATCCCGTGGGCGATCTCCGCCTGTGTCCATGGTGCTCTGCATGAGGTCTGGTCTTCTGTCAGGACACAGATGGAGGCAGAGGAAGAGGTAAGTATTAAATGTTTATTTAAACAGAGACACGGACACAGGTTGAAGGAATAGCAGGTAATGATGAGAACTAGCACTTCCGACAGTAACTTAGCTGGGTAGACAGAGTTGGTAGAATGTAAAGATACGGAGAACATGAGGAATGAGGAACGAGGAACTGGAGACAAGGAAGACGTTGGAGTTAGACAATGGGATCTCAGGAGAGTAGCAGAGTAAGAGTCCAGGTTTGTTTAACGAGACCAGACACTGAAGTGAAGGGAGAGAGCGTCTATATAGTGTCTGTGATGATGAGGTGCAGATGCAGGTGATCAGTACTCAGGGGATTGTGAACGAGTGGGCGGAGCATGGAGATCTGCTAACAATGTATATCTGATAGTGGATGATGGCTGTGACTGTGACTTTCAACATTACCTGATGTGTTACTAACATTTGTCGACTTTTATTGACATGACTTACCATTAACGAACCATGTATTAATGTTTTTGAGAGCCTTATTGTAAAGTGTACACTATTTCAATATTAACTGATGTGTTACTAACATTTGTAGACTCTTTATTAACATGACTTGTCATTAACAAAGCATTTATTGCTTTGTAATGAACCTACAAATGTTAATACATCAGTTAATGTTGAAATAGTGTACACTTGATAATAAGGTTCTCAAAAAAACATTAATATATGATTTGTTTAATAATGTTGATAAGGTACACAACAGCATTTGTACCTTTAGAGTGAGATAGTGAGTTAAAAATGTTCATCATAGTGTGTGTCAACTGCTAAGTAAACTAATGTAAATATGTACAGTAAGATAACCTTACAAAAACAGTAAAGGTACAGGCATTGTTCATGGTTAGTTCATGTTAATTGGTTCATCCCAACCCAGATCTTCCCTTCGTGGTCGAAGTGGACGCCTCGCTTAAAGGGGTCAGGGTGGTGTAATCTCAATGAAACAACTGGTTTTAGAAATAAAAATCACGTTTTTCATACAGTAAAAATATATTGTTATTTATACTGCCAATCTCTAAAAAATCAAATCACCTTTATTTATATAGCGCTTTTTAGCAGCTTCACAGTGTTAACAGGAAAATAATGCAACAGAATTTGATTCGGCTGTACAGCCGTTCTGGTGAAACAGTGATGTTATCCGGCTAATTTCAAGTATCATATAGTGTCAATGCAGGCAGATCGGCAATATAGTTGAAATTTAGGTGTCCCCAACTGAGCAAGCCAAAAGCCAAAAGCCAAAGGCGACAGTGGCAAGTAACCAAAACTCCTTCAGGGCCAGAATGGAGAAAAAAAACCTTGGGAGAAACCAGGCTCAGTCGGGGTGCCAGTTCTCCTCTGGCCAACGAACAAACAGTGTATGATTATAATTCTGGCAACATTTCAGGTCTTAAGTCATATTAGGCAAATAGATATTCGTAAGATTGTTCGAAAAATTGGAGTCGTCACGCCGGAGACGGGTTTAATGAGGATGTCGTGTTGATGCGGCCTTTACAGGGGGGAGTTTATTTGACACACTCTCTGCAGACATTTCAAGGATGCACTGGTCATGTCCAGGCACAGGTCCACCATCTGATCTGGATATGGCCCGGATCCGGCTGACTGCAGTAAACCTCGGGATAAACAGAGAGACTAACATTAGCGTAGATGCTGTAACGAGTACATCAGGTGTTATGGGAAGTGTTTCCGGTTCCGGCTGACCTAGTTAATGCAGCCTAGCAATCGTTTAACTGAAAAACTAAAAAACACCATGAACTCATAAAAATAGATTTTTTTCCTGTCAGTTTTTGTTTTATGCATCTCATATTTCAATGCAGAAAAATGTTTTTATGGTCTAAACTGAATATCCCAGGCATTTAAATGGACAGTTTATCACAGATGGTCATGTGATACTCACGGTTTTGCATCATAATATGGATATCTGAAAAGAGCTTAAAATACCACTAGTTGTTCAAGATCAAATAGGAATGATGAGTGGTGACCTCTATATTTGGTTGAACCCACCAGTTCAGGCCCAAGAGTTGAAGAGCAGAGGCCCAATGAAATGATACAGTTCAAATGCCACTCTATTATGGGATGAAAAGTCTGTGTTCTTATGTTAAAACTGAACTTGTTTGGCAATGTACTAGAATCCCATGAAGTTAAACATCTCACATAGTTGCACTTCAAATAGATAAATATTAATGAAAGTAACATTATCTGTCATCTATAAAACATGATCTTTTGCCTTTACCATTGCTCTCTCAGTACGGTAATTTCCTGGCTCGGTAAAGTAGCTTATGTAGTCTATAGACCTTGACCTTGAAATTTGCGTTCACCTGCGTTGTAGAACTAAAATGTATTTTTTTTTAGATAATAGGTTACAATCATATGTTATTATGATATACTGTTTGAGACTCGAACACGCACGTCTTCTCCAAGCAGGTCTTAGTGTGTCCATGTCTCATGTCTCATGTCTCATGTGTTGAAGTAGAATTGGAGGTTATTATCTAAAGTTTCCGTTGCAGTGCTTGAAAGAATGCTTTTGGGTTGTACATAATGATGCTATTGTAGATTACCAATGCTTTCACAGACCACTCAGTGGGTGTCAGGAAATGGGGATTATTATGGGCAGAATAGTTTAAATTGCCTTGTCCTTTATCAAGTCCACAGGGTAACACAATGAAGCAAATCAACCCACAATTCTATTCGAGCAAAATGCACGTTATTTCAGACACAGATGCATGATCATCCACAAAAACAAATGTGAAAAGTTTGAATAAAACAGCAAATGCTAGTGATGTTTTCTTTTGTATGTGCATAGAAACACACACACACACACACACACACACACACACACACACACACACACACACACACACACACACACACACACACACACACACACACACACACACACATCATGCTATTGCCAGTCAGAAATTCCACTAAAGAGCCATGTGTGAAGAATATTTAGTAATAGTATGAATAAATTCATAATAATATGAAGAAGTTGTGAATCAGTATAAATTTAATTTGAAGTAATATTTTTGGGATATCCTGATGTGTAGCTGTACACCCCTAATCTACATAAGCTCTTAATTCAGTACATAAAAAAAAAAAAAGAAAATAGTCAGCTTAACTTTACGACACACTCATTTGAGACAATATGTTTATGTCAATAATTATTTATAATTCTGTGTGTTTATGTCCACATGCACATATGCTGTCTTTTGCTGTCTCACATTGAGAACACTGCATGTTTTAGTTTTAGTTTCAGCTACAGAAATATACACAAATGAAAAATGATGGCACTCACATTTTCTAAAACTATATGTATGAAAAGATATAAATTAAAGGGTTAGTTTACCCAAAAATGAAAATTAGCCTTTGATTTACCCATAAGCATTTGGAAGGCCTTTATTAACCCCCGAGAGCGTGTGGAGCACTTTATATGACGAACAGATGCACTTTTATGGACTTCAAAAACAGAGCAACAATCACTTCCATTATAATGCTTGGATTAGCCAGGACTTTTTAAATAAAAAGTCTGAAAAAGAATGTCATCTACACCTAGGATGACTTGAGGATGAGTAAATCATGGGCTAATTTTCATTTTTGGGTGAACTAACCCTTTAATATATAAACCACAGTTATACATGTTTCTCTTTAATTCACTAAGGCTGCATTTATTTGATGAAAAGTATTATTACAATATAATTTTTTATTTTAAATATATTAAAATGTATTTTTTTCCTGTGATGGCAAAGCTGAATTTTCAGCATCATTACTCCAGTCTTCAGTGTTGCATGATCCTTCAGAAATCATTCATTTGGTGCAGCATTTCTTAACATTATCAATGTTGAAAACTGTTGTGTTGATTAATGATACTTTTTTTCTTTTTTCCAGGATTCTTTAGTGAATTGTTTTCTTTAAAACAAAGCCATTTTTTTTATCTAATGCAATAAGATTCATGCATTTTATGGTGCCTAAAGAGTCACTGTATGGGGCTTGTATGGAGCCTCTTTCTATTTTCATAATGGAAGTTATAAACTAGAGACATAAATCTTCTTCCTGCTTTTACATTCTTTGTAGCAAACAATCAGAAACCTATTACAGTAAATTTGATGTACGCTAACAAAGAAAACATAAGCACAGACAATGCCAAGCAAAAAAACTTGCTAGTCATCTGTCTGTTTTGGGTTTGCTGAGAATTAGTTAGTTAGCCAGTTAGTTAGTGATTAATTAATTAATTAATTTGTGCACTTAGTGCTCAAAGTGGGCCGGTGATAATATTTGTAATGAAAAGCATTATCAAGTATGATCAGGGACGTGCAGAGAGTTCCTCAGAGGGACTCAAAAGTAATTAGATAGATAGATGGATGGATGGATGGATGGATGGATGGATGGATGGATGGATGGATGGATGGATGGATGGATGGATGGATGGATGGATGGATGGATGGATAGATAGATAGATAGATAGATAGATAGATAGATAGATAGATAGATAGATAGATAGATAGATAGAGATAGATAGATAGATAGATAGATAGATAGATAGATAGATAGATAGATAGATAGATAGATAGATAGATAGATAGATAGATAGATCAATTGAGCATGGATTCACTATTTACCATTAACGTGACTTCTGGTGCTGCACTGTTTTGCAAAGTGCTTTGTAGTCAATTCACATCTGATTTTTAAGTGACTTAATTTAAAAGTAAAATGAGACAAACCGCAGATCCAGATCACTCCACAAATGTCTTCTGTCCAGACTGTAAAGAATGATGCTCATCTTTTTTATCTGAGATATTTCATCTTTGTTAAAATAATGGAAAACATATTATTTAGAATGGATAAGTATCTGTGACCCATTAAAAATACTATATATATATATAACGTGAAGGCCAAGTATCATCCAAGTTAGTGCACACGCATTAGGAGTGAACACACTGCAAACCATGCTTTCATGCCATTGAGAATCAAACCTGCAACCTTCAGGTTACTGGTCTGACTCTAACCATTAGGGCATAACTTCCCCTTAAATGCAGATTAGCAAAACAAAAGAAAAAACTGTGCGACAAGTAAAATTAACTTTCAATTCATTTTTGTGACGCGCTCCACAAATTTCACGGAAAGGAAATCGAGACGGCAGAAAGCGGCATCCCGTTTTACAAAAGCACAATGTTGTTTTTATTGTGTAAAAAAAAAAAAAAAAAAAAAACCCTTATAGCCTACTGCATATCAGTTGAGAATGATGTCTTACTCTTATCTGTATGACCATAACTTATGGAGTATTTAAAGTTGTTTCTGCCGTTGTAATGAGATAAAATAATTTTTTTCAGCCAATTTGTGTCTTTGAATTCTCACTACTACAGTCCAGTGATGAATCCATGTCCTGGAAATGGGAAGTCTCAGGTGTTGCTTCACTCGCTGTCCTTGTGGAAAGGTGAAGTCTCCTTCTCAATCATCGTTCCTTGATTTCTTGAAAAAGCATAATATTGAACTTTGTGCATCCGCCATTGTCACCACATGTTAACAGACTCTCACGCGCAAAGAAAATAAGGCTACCATACGCATCTGTCAGCTGCGGTACCCTTAGGTACCAGCAAATGGCAGCCTCATTTCCATAGACTCTGTTGTTCTCTGACTTCATTTCCCAGTATCCTCTTCTCATTATTAGTTGTTACTGTTTCACCTGTGTCTTGTTTTCTTCTATTTAAATGTAAATGCCATTTGCCCTGCATTCTGGATGAAGTCTTGTTTGTTGGTTGGTTGGTTGGTTGGCTGGCTGGCTGGTTGGTTGGTTGGCTGGTTGGTTTTTGTTTACATTCTCTGTTGGCATTTCGAGCAGTTCTTGTTTTTCTTATGTTTGATTCCTGCCTGAGTCTTGGATTCCCAGTTCCTGTCTGCCCTCCTTGAAGTGTATGTTGTGTATTTGGACTGATTATATGTGCTTGACCCTCTGCCTGGTATGGACTATGACCTTGGATAATACTTGTAAATAAACTGCGTTTGGATTCTCACTCCTTCTGCTGTATGCTGTCACAACACCAATACGTTACACTACCAAAGGCTACCAAAACAATAAGTTTGAAAACAGCTGTTGCATTTTACTGCACAGCATTGGTCAATCTATGAAGTGAAGTAACAAATCAACAATTCCTTTTTTTTTTTTTTTTTTTAAGCAATTAGGAATCTGGAAATGTAAATGAGGGGTCTAGGCGATGGATCTACTCAATCTATCCTTTGCAGCTCAGGAAAATGACAAATTTGTAGGCTGCATTCAAAGGAGCTTTCAATTAGCATTGTGCTGCTGTGACGCATTTGACAAATTGAAGGATGCGGCTTCTGAATTGGGATGCAGCAATTAGCAGTCGCTGAGTGAGCTATGTATATGTATATGCATCTATGGTTCGGGGTTCTCCATTGCTATTGTAAACAGACTGTGTGGTCACAGTTATGAATATGCAACTACTGACAAACTCCTTGTTTAATTTTTACAGTAGGCAGAATAATTACAACAAAAACAAAGAATTAGTGTATAGTGGTTAGCAAGCCAGCGTTGTAAATCAAGTCCAAAGCAAGACGCAAACCTGTAGCAACGTGTTAAAGCAACAATGTCTCAGACTGATGGCAGATACATTAATGTGCCTAGTAATGATTGAATCATCTTATTTGGTCACTGAATTTGACATTACAAATGGACCCCTTATAGATGCTGTACAGCAGGATGTTCAAAGTGTCTTTAATACAGTATACCATGAGACAGAATACAAGAAATCTTGCACAACTTTACTTTAATTTTTTTCATAATGGAAGAGTATTGAGCTAACATCTTAAATCTCAACCTAATGTGCTGGTTGGATCCAGTACAACACATTGAGAATTCAGTAGACACAGCCCTGTAATGAAATTACTTCCCAACTATCATGCCCTCCATCCAAAGAAAAAAAATTATTTACATCACATTTATCTTTTACCATTGAACTGTCCATCTGTTTGTCCCATTGTGCAACATTAGAACTAGAATCAGATACATAATATAATTCTAGGTCACACTAATTATATTCACAGCTATGATGTAGAAAATGTCACAGAAGACATCTGAGAGATTATTAAACCGGACAAGAGACTTTTACCCAATTAACCAAAGAATGATTGTTGTTGTATCAAAAGCTTTAAGTTTAATCTAGTGGATGTGAAACTGAACACAGGCTTGGTAGAAGATGAAGAGAAGCATCTGACAGCTTTATCTTCTCGTCATCCGCTTCTTAACTGTCTCGCCAAACTGATGCAGTGAAACAAATAATGAGCATTTCTTGAGTGTTCGCAGCTTGAAATAGACTGTGTATTTAGCCAAGTGAATCCAAAGCTAATTTACAGTATGTTCAAACTATATATTTTATTAGTACATTATATTCTGGGGATCAAACTCATGACCTTGGCTTTGCTTTAATGCTAGAGTCTACAAGTCAAGCCATAAGAAGAACACTCTTTACAATTCTGAATACATAGAAACTGTCATAAAAAAAAAGTGAAATGAAAGAAATAGTTTTATACCACAACCTTTTTTTAATA
This sequence comes from Paracanthobrama guichenoti, assembly GCA_018749465.1. NCBI lineage: Eukaryota > Metazoa > Chordata > Actinopteri > Cypriniformes > Gobionidae > Paracanthobrama > Paracanthobrama guichenoti. The sequence continues at coordinate 42,485,349 of CM031947.1, forward strand.
AATTTTTCCATATCCTACAACTTTTTCTTTTCTGGTTTATATGAAAACAACAACAAATAAACATATTTCAATATTATCTCAGACTGTACGGTAATGGAAGCTTGTTTGCATAAAAATTTGAATAAAGTTAGAATAAAAATAAATAAATAAAAGGTAATTGCGAGTTTTATCTCACAGTGGTGAGTTTCTCACAATTCAGATTTTATAACTCATGATTCCAAATTTATATTGTACAATTCTGAGGAAAAAGTCAGAATAGCTTAAAATGAAATCAGAATTGTGATATATAAACTCGCAATTGTGACAAAAAAAAATTTGAACTGCAGATAAAAAGACGCAATTACCTTTAATTTTTTTTTTTTTATTAATTAAAGCTGACCTACAGTATACATAGCTAATACATTATACTGTATAATACATTATTATCTAATAGTTCTAAACAATTTTTGGTAACACTTTAAAAATAATGTTCTGTCTTTAATGAATAACTACACGATGACACGCCTGCCAGCCGGAGTGCCTATGATAGCCACCAGAGGGCACTCCTCCCTATAGTCCATTGCTACCATTTCATAAAATACATTTCCCATAAACCTTTGCCTTACTTCCACCTGTTTGTCTCTAGCTTGTTTGTTTGCCTATTTATACCCTGTGTGTTCATTCACTCATTGCGAAGTCTTGTATGTGTTATGCTGCATTTCTGAGCACTCTTCTGGTTTCCTGTTCCATGGTTTTGACCCTTTGTCTGGTTTCCAAATTTTTATTTTTTTATTTTTATTTTTATTTTTATTACCCTTTATTAAAGGCTGCATTTGGATCCTCAACCTTGTGTCCCATATCAGTTACGTAACAACGGGAACAAATTAGTAATACAATATTAACATTCTAGTAACTGCTATTAACTAACAAGAAACTCTGATTAATTAAATATTAAATAATAGCACTCAGTTGAAAGAGGTTGTTCACTATAAGCTAATCAGTTTTATTCATACCTCCCAGAGGACTACTAAAAACTATGCAGGTTCATAATTAACGTGAATAATTCACAATGTATAATTAATTCTAAATTGAAGATCATCTAGTAATGACTCAAGTATAACCAAATCCTTCGGAAGGAATAATTGTTTGGCACAATATCCTAAAGTGAAAAGCATGATAACTCTTTTTCAAAATCTTGTAAAAATAATGCTTTTGAGCACATCAGTATCACTGAAAAATGAAGACAAGGTGTTTCTAATTTATTTGTCCACTTTCAAAACAGATCTCATGTGTGACCAGGTTTCATTTTCTGTTCATGTTAGGGCAAATATAACTCTATATTGTTTCAGTTTATTCACTTTTCCCTTGCCTTTCTTGTGAGAAAAACTGAATTTGCTGCCACAATATAACTCAGAGGGAGTGCTTGGGGTAATTGGATTTGTAATTGTTCTTGTGACTATCATCACACAGCATGTATAGCACCAGCCATCATTATTTCTCCTTTTTCATATGGAGCCCTTGTGCCCTGTTGTTACATGTGTGTTGATATAAAAGGTGTCATGTTGCTCTCCACATCCTCCAAAAATACACCCTGATGTCAAACTTAAAAGCCAGCAGATGTTGACATAGACAAGCCACAGGGTTTTCACAAAGTGACACTCCCTCACGGGTCTACACCTCTCACCTGTATGCACTGAAATTCAGACGTGCCCTCTATCTGCACTTTGCAAGTGTCCCTGAATTCAAATGTGGGTCTGGTTACACATTATACACTTCAGATGAACCAGGTACATGCCACAATTCATTACAAGGCTTGCACGGCAATAAAAGAGCATGATGCAATTAAAGTTCTAGTCCTGTTGTCCTATAAATGACCCTCTTTCTAGTAAACATGCAAATACAAATATCACTGAATACACTGTACAAATGACTCATTATTCTGCAGAGAATTTTGTGCAATTAGATTACAATGCAAATGTAGTGCCTATTATTATTTATTTGAGTGGATAAAACATGCAGTAAGTTAAAAAGAATTGCTTATTTGCAACATGGTTTATGTTGTCATGGCATGATTGCTGTACCTCATTGTTGGTGAAGCAGAACTATAGCTTATGATGCAACAAGCCACTCATAATTGAAAAGTAAATTAACTCATGCTAGCCTTTTGATAAAATATTTTTTTTATTTAATTAGTCTTTTTGTTACAAGAACAATGAAGATATTTGAGTGCATATTTTTTTAAGCTCATTTGAATGATTCTAAATTTAATGAACTAAAAGCAGCATTAAAGACTAAGGCCACGTGTCCACCAAAGCGTTTTTAGCCAGCTGAAAACGCCTCACGTTTTGGCAGTTTTTCTAGTTGAGACACTTTGCTTGTTATGTAGATACGGAATATCCATGGAAGTGTTACTAGTATCTCATTTCACAGATAGTTTGTTTCTGTATTGATTCTATATAAAATTGCCAATACAATGTAAAAGTATTTGCTCTGGCTCGTTTTAAATTATTTTGTTCCGTTATTATGCTGCTTGTTTTCATTTGTTGATGTTGTAGTACAAGCAGAATGTGGCAGTTGGTCGGTGTTGTATTTGTCCCTCCCTCCTCCACTGTGATTGGACGGCTGGGTGAAAAGTGACAGTGATGAGCGCTAAGTTTTTCTCAAAGTTGAACATTCTTCAACTCTCGGTGACATTAAAAACTGAGCTGAACGCCTCAGCGCTTGAGCATGAAACACCCTATCAGTGCCTCGTTACACTCATGCCGTTCTAAATTGACGCCAAGCGCTCCCATTGAAAACAATTGAATATGCAAGCCAGCCGTGTAAAAAAACAAAAAATGCTAAATCCAACAAAAATACTAGAAACACCATGATTTAAAGGGGTCATGAATTGAGAAATCAACTTTCCCTTGAGCTTTAATATATAAAAGGTCATGGTAATATAAGAATACTCCTGTAAGTTTCAGAGATGAAAACATCCTTGTTAGTCAAAGAAAGCTTTTATTGACACCAGGTCCAGCAAACGCTCAATCTCAGAATATGCTAGACTGTGATGTCAGAGTGTGGTGAAACACCGCTTCAACAGAAGAACAACGCCTGATTCTGTAGCCGCCCACAGACTCCGTGCCACTGACATGACACAAGCCTAAGTAGAGCCAAACCGATCCAACTTAAGCAATAAACATGCCGCATAAGCTTCATTTGGATTCAATATTATGAATGCATGGATGAACTTTATCTTTAATGAATATCCAGCTCACGTGGGAAGACATTGCACATTTGTTCCTTCATTTCTGATCACAGATTTGTTTGTAAACAAGAGACTGGATTTTCAGACAGGACCACTCACCAAGTATGAGAGGAGAGAAATAATGAAAAGAGAAAAAAAGAAAAACATTAAATAGTTAAATCAAAACTAACAGTAAAAATCTACTGTTTAAATATTATGAAACACTTCAATGTATTCAATAACACTCACAAAATACTTGCAGGCAAAGAGTGGGTGCGTGAATGTTTGACTAGGTTGGCTTGAGTGTGGCAAAACAGTGTGTGTGTGGCGTAAAAATGTCAGAGCGTTGATAATGGCAGGAAGGAACGCTTTTGACAATGTGATGTTAAAAACAGGTAAAACAGGGATTCTCGCCCGAAGACTCGCTCATACTCATCAGCACAAAAGACAAGCTTCGGCTCTGCAGCTGGTGTCTAGAGTTGCAACACGCTGTATAAGGGAACAGGTCCATTTAGCGCAAAATGAATGAATTAATTCATAGGGAATTTTGAAAGAGTCTATTTTACGGCCGAGCAAATGACTCACCCAGCCCTTTGAACGGGCCATAACTCTGCAGCGGATATTAATATTCACACAATAGGGAAACACTATTTAACAGCCAGGTAACTTAGATCAGCAGTTTAAGACATTAAATCTGTAAGCACATAAAACAAGGACACTTATCTTTAAATACAAAACTAAACTTTATTGATTACTCTAACACGCACAACTAATATCTAACACAAACACACGCACAATACACACATTCACATGCATTGCAGAAAGGAAAAAGAAAGTGAGGAAAGAATGAGTTTTAAGAGAGAACAATGATGAAGTCCTGTGCAAGTTTCTAGCAATATATGCATTTATAACATGACCTGAATGAACCACCAATCATTAACTTAACCTCCTATCGCTTCTTAGGCAGGTTTATTACAGTGGGACAAAAAAAGTATTTAGTCAGTCACCACTGTGCAAGTTCTCCTACTTAAAAAGATGAGAGAGGCCTGTAATTTTCATCACAGGTACACTTCAACTATGAGAGACAGAATGAGAAGAAGAAGAAAAAAAAATCCATAAAATCACATATTCTGATTTTTAAAGAATTTATTTGCAAATTATGGAGGAAAATAAGTATTTGGTCAATAACAAAAGTTCATCTCAGTACTTTGTTGTATATCCTTTGTTGGCAATGACAGAGGTCAAACATTTTCTGTAAGTCTCCACAAGGTTTTACACACTGTTGCTGGTAGTTTGGCCCATTCCTCCATGCAGATCTTGTCTAGAGCAGTAATGTTTTGGGGCTGTCGCTGGGCAACACGTATTTTGCAATCCCTCCAAAGATTTCGGATGGGGTTGAGATCTGGAGACTGACTAGGCCACCTCCAGGATCTTTGAAATGCTTTCTTACGGCCACCTTTGTTGCCCGGGCGTGTTTTGGGATCATTGTCATGCTGAAAGACCCAGCCACGCTTTCATCTTCAATGCCTTGCTGATGGAAGGAAGTTTTCTCATGCTGTCTCATGATACATGGCTCCCAGTCATTCTTTCCTTTACACGGATCAAGTCGCCCTGGTCCCTTTGCAGTGTAACAGTCTCAAAGCATGATGTTTCCTCCACCCCACGCTTCATACAGCAGGTATGGTGTGTTCTTGGATGCACCCCAGCATTCTTTCTCCTCCAGACACGATAAGTTGAGTTTTTACCAAAAGTTCTATTTTTGGTTTCATCTGGATCATGCGGACATTCCTCCTGTCTTTCTGGATCATCCAAATGCCTCTAGCAAACTTTAGATGGCCCGGACATGTTAAGCAGG